>ML778419.1:222438-268090 GCA_009831015.1 Picea engelmannii
CTAACTGGTTATAAATGAAAACAATGGGTAATGAATAAATGTTGAATGCTAATTGATGAGTTTTTGTGTAAGAGGGAAGTTTTGGGAAAAAGAGCCCCACACTCATTCACCCCCCCTCTAAGTGTGGTAGGTGTGTCCAACAGATGTCCCCACTAGACTATAGTCTCATGAGAAAATGGGGACTTAGAGGCACCAAAGTAATCACTTTGAGGATAAATGTTTTATTATTAAAGTGACTTTGGAAAAAATGGGAAATTAAGTGAAGTGACTAATATGAGGAAAAGTGAAGAAAAGAACTTTAGGATATAATCAAATAACTTAAGTGGAAATTAGACTTTGGAGTATAAAATAAAAAGGAGGGCACCTCACTCCACATTCTGATCATTTTTACATTTGCATCTTGAGCTCTTCAACTTATATGTTTCGAGGGTTTTGGGAGAACAAACCCTAGAGATCATAAAGGAGGTGAAATATTCCTCTATTCCTGATCAAAGCTTGGAAAAGGAGGTGAAATATCCCTCCCTCACCATTCTGTATAGTTATAGGTTGATTCTACAAGGGAGGTGAGAGGAAGTGCGCAGATTATGAGGGTTTTGTAGGAGGTGCACACTGCTTGAGGAAGATGAGTTTGATTTGAGAAGATGAAGGGAGTTTTGAGGAGGATCTATTCTTGGGAGGATTTGATAGGGAAAGTGCACCCTTTCTCACTCATTCTTGGAGGGTTTTCTCTTCTTATTGATTTATTATGAGCTTGGTACAGATTTCTTGAAGGAGGGCGAACTGTCTCGAGTAGATATAGAGAGTTGGAGGGAGAAATCACTCTCAACAAGAGAAAGAACTGATCAAAGGTGTTTTCAATCATCAAATTTATAGTTCTACAGTTTTTTTTAGTGGTTTGGAGCTAAGAACAGAGGAGGCCAAAATTCAAAATGGTTTCCCAGCCAAAAAAGTGTGCAACTCAGCTAGATTTGGAAGCTAGTCTAGAAGAGAAAGAAATTGATCTTTTCCATCTCTGCATGCAACTATTGGTGATTATGGAGGATTGCTTCTTTATTTATTTTGTATCTTGGGAGACATATTCATCACAACTTCTATATTTTATCTCTATCATTCCATATCTGCATATATTATGTATGGAGTGTATATTTTAACCTTGTACAATTATTTACTGCAAACATATTTTCAGTAAAAGAGCATAAAATATACAAAGGCAAATATGCACATTACACAGATATTTTTCCCCTGAAAACCCAAACCAGGAAAACCAACATATTCTATATTCATTCACATCATACATTGTTTACAATACAATATAAATATAGGATCCAACGACATCAAAAACCCTAACCCAATGACCTAGATTAGTCATCAAACCTAATTCCTTAACCGGAAATAGAAAACCATTGGAAAAAAACCATGTGCCAAAAAACCGCCCAACAATGGACATGAAAATCGAGATGACATGAAAAACAAGGAAAACAATGGGACACATTTCCTAAGGTAGGAACTAAAGCTAGTCGTGCAAAGAATATAAAACATACCCATATTTCTCCCACTTGTTGTTTTCTTTTCATACATGGGGTTATAGGGTTACATAGTCAACAATCCAGGGCAACAATGTCCATAGATCCTCTAAACCAAGAGAACTTCTCAATCCTCACAGATTTTGTTAATGAATCTGCAAAATTATTCAAAGTATCCACCTTCATCAACAACACTTTATTTTCTTCAACCATGTCTCTCACAAAGTCATATTGAACATCAATATGCTTTGTCTTTGAATGATAAGTCGAGTTCTTCACCAAAAAAATTGCACTCTGATTATCACCATCCATCCTTACATATTAATGTACCAATCCAATACTTGAACATAATATTTGTAACCATACTTATTCCTTTCTTGCATGAGTGGATACCATGTATTCAACTTATGTAGTTGAAAGTGCCACTACAGACTGTCTTTTTCTCATCCAACTGATTGCTCCTCCAAATAGGTTAAACAGATACCCCCTTGTATATGTCCTACGATCTAGATCTCCAACCCAATATGCATCCACAAAGCCATGTATGTCCAATACTCTGTCCAATATTGTTCTTCCTTGGTAGCACAATCCATAGCTAACAGTGCCATGCAAATGCCTGAAAACCATTTTTACTATTGTCCAATGCTCCTTCCCTAGTTTTGACATATACCTGCTAAAAATTCTCACTACATGTGTAATGTCTGGTCTAGTGCAAAGCATTGCATACATAAAACTACCAACTACACTCACATATGGAACACGAGACAAGTCCTCCTCCTCTTCCTGTGTCTTGGGACACTGATCCGCAGATAAATTTACACCAACATGAATAGGGACCTTGACTAGTTTACATTCCTGCATATTAAACCTCTGCAATATTGTCTCGACATATTTTCTCTTATTTAACCATAATTTCGTCTTTTCCTGATCTCTTTTAATTTCCATGCCCAAAATGAAATTTTCAACACTGATATCCTTCATGTCAAATTTAGAGGACAATTGAGTTTTCACATCCTATATAATCTCCTTGTTGTTTCCTATCAACAACATGTCATCCACATACAGGACCAAATAAATCAAATGATCACCAACTAATTTAAAATACACATAGTGATCCTCTTTGCTTCTTGTGAATCCAAGTCCCAATATATAAGTATCAAATTTTTTATACCACATCCTTGGTGATTGTTTTAAACCATATAGGGAATTTTTCATCTTGCATACCAGCTCCTTCTTTCCCTTCATAGCAAATCCTTATGGCTAATTCATATAGAATTCTTCTTCCATATCCCCATGTAGGAAGGTTGTCTTCACATCCATCTGTTCTACTTCAAAATTGAATGCAACAACAACAAATAACATAAATCTAATAGAATTTAACTTGGTAACAAGAGAAAAAATCTCACCAAAATTAATTCCCTCAACTTGGGAATAACCCTTTGCTACTAACCGAGATTTTTATTTCTCCACTTTTCTTTTTGCATTCAACTTCTTTTTAAATACATATTTTCTTCCAATGGGATTTCTTCCAGTCAAAAAATCCACTAGATCCCAAGCATCATTCTTATCCAAGACTACTATTTCTTCATCCATGGATTTTTTCTGGAGTTTTCCATCCTCTGAATCCACTACCTCCCTAACAATTCTAGGATCATCATTAGTAATAGACAAAACAAAATTAGGTGGACTATACCTTTCTTGTTGCCTTCTTTCCCGAACCGATCTCCTCAATATTGGAGTATGAGGATATTCTTCTTCTGATTCTTGTTCTTCTATAGAGTCTAATTCATCATCCTTTAAATCAAAATCTATTTTCTCTGGTTCTTCCTTACTTGGTAGGACATCCTATTTGACAACATCTTTTATTTATCTAAATACCACATCTCAACTGTACACAATCTTCTTAGTTTCTGGGTTCCAAAGATGATAACCTTTAAGACCATCTTTATATCTAATAAAGATACACTTTTCAACCTTCTTATCTAGCTTACTCATGTTTTCCTTTGGAACATGAACACAGGCCTCACAACCAAATACCTTGAGATGTGTGAGAGAAGGATTCTTACCAGTCCATAACTCTTGTGGAGTCTTGTTATCTAGTGCCGACGAGGGTGATCTGTTGACCAGGTAACATGCAATACCCACTGCCTCTACCTAGAATTCTTTCCCTAACCGAACACCACTAAGCATGCACCTTTCTTTTTCCATCAATGTCTTGTTCATCCTTTTTGCAACTCCATTCTGCTGAGGTGTATATGGAGTAGTCTTATGCCTTGATATATTGCACTTTTAACAAAATTCTTCAAATTTATTCATGTAGAACTCTCCACCATTATCTGTCCTCAACACCTTAATTCTTTTCTATGTTTGATTCTCAACAAGATCCTTAAACTCTTTAAGCCTGTCAAATACTTTAGATTTATTCCTGAGAAAATATATCCAAGTATTTCTCAAGAGGTCATTTATAAATGAAACATAGTGCAAAGATTTTCCCAATGATGGAATTGACACAGGTCCAAACACATCACTGTGAACTAGCTGTAAAATTCCTTCTTCCCATGTTGCACTAGAGGGGGAATCTTACCTTATTCTTCTTCCCATATACACAATGTTCACATAAATCAAAATCCAGAGAGCAGTTAGACATACCTTCAACCATACCTTTACCGTGTAGTAGTCGAAGACCCTTTTCTCTGATATGTCCTAGTCTTTGATGCCACAACATAACCTTTTCTCTAGAGACTGTAGGAGTTATTTCTTATTCAACTCCAATATAATGAACAATAAAACTATTACACCCATCACTAATAGTTCTTCCTTTCAGATTATACAGAGTTCCAAACCGAACTCCCTTCAACAACACCATTGCTCCTCGAACCGTCTTGCAGGTTTCCTTCTCAAATATTGTTTTTACCCCTACATCGTCCATTTTTCTTACATAAATCAAATTTTTGGCCAATCCTGGGATGTACAGAACACCAAGTAGTGTTCTAATCCTTCCATCTATGAGCCTCAACTTGAATTTTCCTCGTCCTATGATTTTGGTTGTCGATTCATCACCTAGGAAAACATTACCTCCATCATACCTTTCATATTCACAGAACCACTCCCTGTGGGGAGTCATATGAAAGTATGCACCTGAGTCAAACAACCATGCCTCATGATCTGCATGTGTGCTTGAAGAAGCCAAGTACACATCCCCTCCTTCTTCGTTGGATGTATTTTCTTCTCTAGAAGGAGCTTCTTTAGATCCCTTCTTTTTCTCAACTTTGGATCTACACTGCTTCCTTTAGTGCCCTTATTTTCCACATCTCCAGCATACCTTTACAAAATTTCCAGGATATTAGATCTACCCTTAAACTTAGATATCCCACTTGAGGACTTAGATCTATTTCTTTCCTAACTAACTTATCTTCATCTGAAATTTTAATCTCAACATATACTAACTAACTTACCACAGTATTTAAGGCATTCAAATGCTCTACGATTGAGTCTCCATCTATCATCCTCAGGTTATACAAATTATTTCTCAGTAATAGTTTATTTACTATGGACTTAGACAGATACAACTTCCCCAACTTATCCCATAAATCCTTGGTTGTAGCTTCCTCTAACACATTCAGTAATATAGAATCCGAGAGACACAGTCGGATTGTTCTCTTTTCCTTTTGATCCAAATTTTTCCAGTCATCTACTGAAGTTCTTGTAGGATAGATCCACCACAATCCACTGATCTTTGTCCACCAAAAAGACTTCCATCTTGAGCTTCCACAACTCAAAACGTTTCCCATTAAACTTCTCAATCTCCATTTTTGAATTGCTCACCATTTATCTTCACTTGAAGAATCAATACTGCAGATCTCCCACTATTACAAGGCTTATCATAGTCTCGAGCCAAACCCTTAACCACAAAGGCGTCCCCTTGAAGCCAATAATATCTCTAATACCAAATGTAGATTTTAACCTTGTAAAATTATTTACTGCAATTAGTTTTTTAGTAAAAGAACATAAAATATATAATGGAAAATACACACATTACACATAGATTTTTCCCCTGGAAACCCAAACTAGGAAAACCAACATATTCTATATTCATTCACATCATACATTGTTTACAATACAATATACATATAGGAGCCAACAAAATCCAAAACCCTAACCTAATGACCTGGATTAGTCAACAACCCTATTTCCTTAACCGAAAATAGAAAACCATCGACAAAAAACAATGTGCCTAAAAAATTCCCAAAAATGGACACGAAAATCAAGGTGACATGAAAAACAAGGTAAAAACGGTGACATGTTTCCCAAGGCATGCACTAAATCTAGTTGTGAAAGGAATATAACACATACCCAAAATCATATCTATGCTGGAAAACTCCATAAAACCCTTCCAACGCAACCTTGAATACAACCTACAAAACATTACAGAAAAATCATACACAAAGTTCAAAAAACAAACACCTAAGTTCCTAGCAAAATATGCTTGGGAACATTACATACTCGCAAAGATACATGGATTCTTGACATAAGAAAAACCTCCCACATGGAATTCCGAAGATTTCTCTTCGAAGACTTCAATGAAAATGTAGATTTTCTAGTGTATTTTGCAGATAAGTCGAGTCTCAAACCCTCAGGAATGGGAACCATCGGACTTAAGCTGACTAGATTCATGGATTTTCTTCTACTTAATTTTCTCTATCTTCCTTATCTACAAACGAGCTTGGTGTCCCTTGTGAACATAAAAAATCAAGGCCACTATATTTATATGATTGGTGGCAAAGTAGAAATACGAAAGGATTCCGATAACATGCTTGTTATGACCAGAATGGAAGATGATTAAAGATTGTTGAAGCTGAATGACACATATGCACATACACAAAATGTTGCATACCTCAATCATCACGATGAATTTATAATTCCATCTATTATTTTTTGGCATGTTATATTTGGCCATATCAATTATGATAGTCTTTGTTTATTGAAAAAGAATGGTGTTTTTGGTTTTCCTACTATTCCTAGGAAATTGAAACAATGTGATACTTTCATCCTTGAAAATCATAACAACAACCATTCCATGACTCTACTTCCAAAGCATGTAGAAAAATTGAATTGATTCATTCTAATTTGTGTGGCCCTATGTCTATTCCTTCTACAAATGGACATAAATATATCATGTCTTTTGTTGATGATTACACCAAGATTTGTTGGGTATACTTGTTGAAAGATAAATCACAAGCTTTTGAAACATTTAAAAAATTTCTTGTATGGATTCAAAATGAAGATTAGTCTCGTATTGGGTCTCTTCGTACTGATAATGGAAAAGAATGTACATGTAATCAATTTGAAAGCTACCTTCAACAACATGGGATCAAGCCTCAAACCACAGTTCCATACAATCCTCAACATAATGGTGTAGTTGAAAGAATGAATAGGACACTCCTAAATATGGTTCGTTTTGTGATATTTTTCAAGAATGTAAAATCGATGCTTTGGGATGATGTAGTTATATGTGCATTTTATTTCAAAAATAGGTTTCCATCTAATGCTCTTCAAAACAAGACTCCTTATGAAATTTGGTATGGCCACATTCCTTCAGTGAGGCATCTCAGGTCCTTTGGTTCCACTTGATATGCATCGATTCCTAAGGAGAAAACAAGAAATCTTGATGCAAGGAGTTGGAAGTGAATATTCTTGGGGTACTCAAATACCACCAAGGAGTATCATATTTACTATGAGACAAACAAGAAATTCATAATTTCTAAAGATGTTCTCTTTCTTGAAACCTCCAAGAAAGACAAAACTGTTGAGAGGTAGCTTGATCATTTGGACAGATTCACTCATGTAAATACATATCATGAATTTTATGATGATATTCCACATCTTTAAGGGGGGATCCCTATCTTGGGTCAATCTATGGAATCTCCTTTTGAAGCACCATCTTACCCACATGAAAAAGTTCATGCCACTTCATTATAACTTGAAGTTCATTTCGATGATGTGATCGAGAGGATTAAAAAGTTGAGGCTTGATGAGAATTCAACGCCATTATAATCAACTGAGAAACTTGGACTATCTTCAAAAGGTACACTAAAATGGATCATAAAAACACTTGAAAGTGTTCACCCTAATGAGGTTGGAAAGACAGGAACTAGAATGTCCTCAAGACAATATGGAGGTAATGTAGATAATTGAAACTCAGGTGATGTAGATGACATAGATGTTTCATATTATTGTGAGTTGAATTTATCTACTAACCTTTAACCAAATTAATTTGATGAATCCACTTCTCATGGTGAATGTAAAGAAGCCATGCAGAAGGAATATGATGCTCTCATCAAGAATGGGACATGGAAGTTGGTGGATCCCCCATTTGGAACCAAACCAATCAGCTGCAAGTGGGTAGTCAAGAACAAGTACATATAAGTTGTCTCACTTGAAAAGCACAAAACAAGGCTCGTGGAAAAATGATTTTCATAGAAAGAAGATGTTGATTATGAGGAAAACAATTTCCCCACAACAAAATTGGCTACCACATATACTCTATTTTCCATGGTAGCACAAAATGGATGGGAAATTCATCAAATGGATGTGAAGACTGCTTTCTTGAATGGAGACTTGAAAGAGCATGTTTTAATGTTCCATCCATAAGGTTTTGTTGTGAAGGGACAAGAATGTAGGGTATGGAAGCTCATCAATCCTTATATGGCCTGAAATAAGCACCAAAAGCATGGTATGAAATGTTAACTGATAATCTTCTGAAATTAAATTTCAAGCATTTCAATCTTGACGATGCAACTTTGTTTGTCAATAAAGTTGGAAAAACTATTGTATATCTTGTATTATATTTAGATGATCTATTGATAACAAGGAACAACGAAAGCTACATTGCATCCATAAAGAAAGAGTTTAAGAAAGGATCCGAGATGACATATTTGGGACATCTTCACTACTATTTGGGAATTGAGGTGATTCAAAATCCAAGGTTCATATTCATCTCCCAGAAGAAGTACATTCGATAAATATTGAACAAGTTTGGCATGGATGAGTGTAATCTTGTTTCTACTCTAATGGAACAGAATTGAAACTCACATCAAAAGAAGGGGATCAGTTTGAGGATGCAACCAAGTATAGACAACTTGTGGGAAGTCTTATTTGTCTTATTACCACCATACTAAACATTTTATTTGTTGTTGGGATTCTTTTCAAGTTCATGCAAAATCCTTGTGAAGGAAATTGGACATTGGTATGTTGCAAAAATATTTCTAAAACACTTGAAAGGAACACAATATTTTGGACTCGGGTACTCTAAGGTAGATGAATTCAACCTGATGGGATATTCTGATTTAGACTTTGTTGGGGATAAAGAAAATGGAGTATCAACTTCAGTCTATCTCATGAGTCTTGGATCAACAGTCGTCTCCTAGAGATCACACAAATAGTCAGTTCCAAAAGAATCCACAACATAGGTAGAATATTTGGAAGTTGCAGAAGTGACGAAGGAGATTGTGTGGCTTAGGAAAATACTTGAATATTTGTAGGAGAAACAAGTGAATTCTACTCCTCTTCTAGTTGACAATAATTTTGCAATCAAGTTGGACAAGAATCTAATGTTCCATTATCAAACTAAGAACATAAACACAAAGTATCACCTCATTCGATATCATGTAGAGGCCAAGAATATTCACTCGAGACATTGTTCCACAAATGAGCAAATTGCGTACATCTTCACCAAATCACTTGGAAGAGAAAAATATGAAAAATTCATTATGATGCTTGGACTCACACACACCCCTTCAAATTAAGGGGGGAATGTTAGACACATAATCCTTGGGATTTCATTACTATAATAATATTGTAAATATGAATAGTCATATGTGATTGGAAGAGTCATCCATTTGAGAAGACAAATGGTGACTTATATTGAATTTATGCACCTATCATATCAATGAAATACACATCATTGTGGAATTATGCTTTTTGACTAATGTCTGGCCTAAAAAGTTCTAACACTCAAAACACATTTTCATATAACATTGATACATACTTAATACCACAAGCAGTGCATAGATGAAGTACAAAGCAAGGAAATTCAAGCACATAAATTAATGCCAATCAAGAACATTTAATCGAGCATCTGCAAGTAATCAAATCATATCAGTCATGGAGAAATCACATTAATCAAAGGATAAGTTTATGAACTCAACACATCATGAAGAATTCAAATTTGAAGATCATTTGTAACTTGCAATGATGTAATTGCATTGGTCAAATGGAAGATCAATATTATGATATCCATCCTTGTCAAAATTGTGGCAAGAAGAATCATCCATCAAAACAATGTTCCAAGAGAAAAAAATATGCAAGATTGAAGATTCACTATGGGTGGATCTATCTTTGGAAATTATCATCAATAACCAAGAAGATATATCAGGCTTACCAAAGAATTCAATCTCAAGTAAAGACACATCTTGCAGCAGATAGTGAAATGAGTATGGTACTCTCTTGAACCTCAAAGGAGGGAGTACAATAAAACAAATATACAACACCTTAAGGCGGGGTGTATACAAATCCAATGAATATGGTTCATGGTCAACCAAAAACCACTCGTGGTCTCTCCTTTAAACTGAGAAAGGGAGGAATTGATAATGGAATTGAAAATTGTTATCAGACTGAAAGTTTCAACAATAAATATGTCAGTCGGACATCAAATTTTCTATATGGGAAACCACAATCTATAGAAAGCAGAAAAAACAAAAACAAATATGCCAGATGGGCATCAAATGTTTCAGATGGGAAACCACAATCTATAAAAAGAAGACTAAACAAAAACAAGTATACCAGATGGGCATCAAATTTTCTAGATGGGCAACTACAGTCTACAGATGGAAAACTTTGGTAGAATTATTATTAAATGACTTGAAATTGAATCATGCATAGGATACATGATTGGGATATTTATTTTGAGATCAATGATGTGGAAATTTTGTTCACCTAGATGGTCATTCGACCTAGCATAGGACAGTTGGATCCTTTTGCATTACAACTTTGCATTTGATTGAGTTGTCAAGAATTTTTAAGGATGTGTCATACTTGCAACTAATTCACTTCTCTTGGTTTGATCTCATAATATTAGAGTTCACATCAGTGAAAACATTATATGCATTATGGCTCACATGATTACACAGTGAAATTTTCCATAGTTTTCAACATCCAAATTTGGTTGTTTTTTTAGGCAGTTCTTCATTGAGGCTTAGCTTAGGAGTTTGAGCATGAAGACATGGAGATGATACCAATTTATGATACATTGTTGGTATTATTTTTCATACTTATTATTGAGGGGGAGAATGTTAGCCTCTAAATCTTATACAATCATGAAGTCCTAGTATACCACCTTTGTATTTCACATTATAGAATATAGTTTTATCCTAAGTGTGTTTCTAGACTCCTATTTTTCCTCCTCCTACCTTATCTTCCAATGAGGTGTCATTGTGAGAGAAATTGAGGTGGTTTCATTGTTGTATTATATATTAGTATTATTTAAAGGAATACAAGAGAGAGAGAGAGAGAGAGAGAGAGAGAGAGAGAGAGAGAGAGAGAGAGAGAGAGAGAGAGATTATGGCTTGAGGCCTTTTCCGCCAAACTTTTTGTCTCTTGAATTTCTTGTGTTCTATATTTTGTCAATTAAATATCTAGTTGAAGAAGCCAATAAAAAAAATAATCTATGCTGGGTGGTGACGTTCTTGAATTTAGATAGATTTTTTGAGTGTTATGAAGGAATTATGATTTTTCTTTGATGCAAAAATCATTTAAACTAATGATATTTTCATGAAATTTCAAACTTTAATCCAAAAGAGAAAGACTAGGATGCATTTATTTACACATTTAAAAGGATGATAAGTTCAGGTTGTAGCACCATCAAATCAAGCCAAAACAAGACATGCATTAAAGGGGTGTTAATTTGAAATGTACATGTTAAGTATTGAATTTAAATTTTAAACAAATTTCATGAGTGTGACAATCTAACATTAGATGAAGCATGTTCTATGTATCGGGGCTATTTGATAATTGGGACCCTGTGACACTATTGTTAGGTGAAGGTAGGCCCAATTTTAAAAATTGGGGATGATCAAAAGATCAAGACACGAGTTCACTAAGAGATGACATGATTTGGCCATCAGGACCAATTGAGAAATTGATATCCCATGATACAACGTTGTTAAAGAGGATGGAAAATTGGGAAATTGGGATCACTTTTTGAATCATGACTTGTCCACACTAACTTAGACTTGAGAGGGCCTGATTTTGGATGTTTGTCCCAATCATAAAGAAATGTTTGAAGATAAAATAACTAAGGAAAGAACATTGAATAATTCCAAAATACAACAATACCAAGAGGGTTTGATTATGATATTGGAGCCAATTTATAAATTGAGGTAAGGTAACTAAAACTAAGAGAGAAGAACACTCGGTTTTTAGATTAGGTCCAATTGAGGAATTGGGATAGAGAAGATCCTAAATTGTTTGAAATTTTGAAAAATAGAAAAAAGTTTGAAGATTAATGAAATACCAATTAGGATATTGGGACCAATTTTGAAAGCAGGACCCTCTCATTCCAAAGTTGGTGAAAAGAGAGTCTGAATTGTCAAACAAAGAAATTCCCAAATCAGGGACATAATCAAGTAAGAGAAGTGAAGAAGAGGTCTGATATGAGGATCATGCCCAATATAGATATCAAGAATGAGAGTGTTCGAACCATAGAAGGAAGAAACCAAATTTTTCTAAGTGATAAATCTCAAGCAAAAAGAAAATCTACCAAATTACACATGAAAACCAATATAAATTAATCAATTAAAAGAATGAAAAATATGCATCAAGGAAGTAAACAACTAAGGTATATGTAAAACTCTAAAGGAAGAAGTGTATCTTGATGAGTGATAAAAACATGGTACCCCAAGTTTTATCCAAAACTTTGGTGGTTGTTGAGAAGGGATGATTTTAAGGAAGGAAATTTATTTTAAAAAGTAGAAACCTTGGCGAATCTTACTAATCCTTCATATGCCAACTATAAATGTTTGGCGATATTTTTGTAAAAATATTCAAATTTATAAGGATTTTATATAGTTTTTATAAAATTTTGGCGATTTTCAAGGTAAAATAATTGTATCCTATAGAATTTGGGGGAATCATTTTAAAATAGCCAATCTCGTTTTGGAAAAACCATGGAAAATTAGCCCATGAGCAAAATTTAGCCCCTAAAATCATCCATGTTGTTGAGTACCATTGAGCCATAAGTGTGATCAATCTCATTTAATTATGCTTGTATATTTCGTTCCAAATCTTCTTCTATACTTAGAAAATTTCAAGATCATCGTGTGTTCCTAATGTATTTACCTTGTTACCCCTAACTTCTGCAACCTGCACATTTCTCACTTAATTTATGTGACCCTCATTATGCACCTATACTTAGAATTTTTGAAAGAAAATGTTTATCCACGAGGTGTGGAGTACTACCCCGATCATCCTGATTCCCCACTACCATGTTGTCCCACTCGTCCTCTCTCCTGATCCTCCCCTTACCATGTCATCCTGCCATTCAGTTGTCCCGATTTTTCATTTTCATACTCATCCTATTGACCGCTTGTCTCGATCCTTTAGTCATCCTGCTTGTCCCACTCACCCACTCCTCTAATCATCCATCACCCCATGACACCTTATGTTTTGTCATATCACGTTTCCCAACATGCATTAAATTATACTTTTCGAAAATGAATACCACCTTTATAGGTGTTAACATTGTTAATTTATGATGAGTTTCTCGAGACAACTTCCCATAAATGATAATACCAATTGGAATTTAAAATATTATAATTAAGAGATATGGAATGCGTTAAAGTAAATACGTGTCTTTCAATAATACCAATTTGAAAATAACTATTCATTAAGTCTGTCACCTTGGCTAAGTATGACAACTTGGAGAAAGGAGCAGTTCTATAGGGATAGTATCAATATTTTAGGACAAGAAGACCAAAGGTTTCAATGGTCACAGGAATATAGGTACTATTCTACATTACCACCCTTGGAAAATAATTCAAAAAGGATTTGGATATCAGGAATTGCATCGGCAAGTTGTGTTCCAGAAGTTTATGATTTCAAAGAATTAATTTCATGGTGTATCAACAAGTTTGACAAGGAATGGAGAATAATTCAATTACAAGGAGAATCACACATCTCTTTATCTCCCTGAAGTTTTAAAAGGATGTCCAGGTTCCCTAATCCAATGATGATTTTCAAAAGCGGTGAATTTGAGGAATTCTTGAAGATGAATAAAGGAATATTCAAACTTCTGTAATACTACCTTGAAGGCCCAACAATTTTTCCTTAGGATCTCTCAAACATTCAAGTAAGTTCACTAAATAACCCATATCGATAAATGGCATGGTTTTCCACCAAAATTACTGGACACGAATCTATGAATATTGTTCCTAAACTTGCTATGTACATACTTCATTTCTCAATTCATCATAATGCCATCTTGGAATAGGCCATGATTATTTCAAGTGAGTTATATTTTTAGTTGGGAAATTTTAGAAAGAATAAAATGTTTTATATTTCCTCATATTTGATTTTCATTGTGACCTATTGTCATGTCTTCAATGGCCTTCCCTTGGATGAAAATTTCAACTGTAAATTCGACCCTGTGAAAATGTGGTACCCCACACTTTGGAAACAAAAAGCCACATATCACTTCTATGAAGTGAACAATTATTTTATCTCATCTTTAAAAAATGTAATTCATGGACCTAATACATCAATATTATCCCTAGAAGCTACATATTTATTAGACAAGAAATGAAGTTTTGAAGCCATGGAAAATTTCAATGTTATCAGACTCTATTGTTCGCAAGAGAAACCTTCATATTTACCATATTATGTTTTTGATAAAATATTTATAGTTGATATATGTAAGTAGTATAAACGTTTGGCTCACTTCTTTAATTAGAAAAGGAAAAAATAGGTCATCCCATTACCTTGGAAAATTGGGGAGATAAATGTAAAAAGAATTACCCATATTGATGAAATATCAAATTAGTTTGATTTATTCAATCTCAAGAAAGCAAATGCAATCAAGGGTTTTGACCCTAGCCAATTATTTATGACACACATGACACCTATAGGATATAGTGTATCATTTAAAAAAAAAATCTTATTTCGAGAAGAAGGTGGTAGTCAAAACCCTTAAGAGTTACTAGTGGAGAAATTGCAAGAAGATATTGAGACAGTCATTAGTACAACTAATCAACATAGACAATGAGGAAGAGTTGTGAATGAGATAATTTCATGGTCCCCAAATGTTTCTTAAAAAAGCGACCTACCTCAAGGAAAACTCCATAATTTAGTTCAAGAACAAATAAATACCTTGATGGATAATTCTGATGATGGAGGAGAACAAAACCCTCCTAAGGGAAATATATAAAATCCACACAAAATTCTAATTACTAGTAATAGGAAAAGAGGCACAAATAAAGAGGGAGAAAGTGGAGATATATTTGGAGATGAAATTTTCTTGGAAGACATCGAAGTCAATGTAAATATTGAAGAAATTGAATTTGCAGGTGAAGAACAAAGGCTAGAAGAAAGAAAAATGATTTCAAAATAATTTTCCACTCAAGAGCCAATCATATTTGAAGAGGAGTCTCTGACCATGCATCGTACCACATTTAATAAAAAATAAAGAAAGTTAGTTATTGAAAAGCTCAATGAAAAAAATAAGATGATTCAAGAAAAATGGAAGTCGAAATTTGACTTTAAAGGGGTTCCACCCTTAAATGTCGTAGAATTACATGAGGCCACACGAGAAGAGTTAAAAATTTCAATTGGAGACATAGAGAATGAAAATGATATTTTAAAATATAGGGTAAGAGAATTATAAAATTCTCTAATGCCCCCACCATTGTTTTCTAATCCTATCACCACCATACACCCCTTGAGAACGCTTGAAGGAAGACCAGGAACAAGATCAATATTAAAAGGAAAATCAATTTTTATTTATTCTATTAGGATACATGTTCATGAAAACATCCAAAAGAGAATGTCCCTGATTCTTGAAACTCGGGAGTTGGAAACAAGATTTTTTTCTCTATGATCAAGAATGGAAAATTTCAGATAGTATCTTCCAGCAGACCTTGAAAAAAAGGAAGAATTTTACAAGGGAGCCATTTCTACTTTTTTTGCAAAGGTTTTAGGTCTTAGTGAATTCCATAGAAAAGAAGAGGGTTTTCCTTCGACAATCCATATAAAACAATTAAAGGCATGTTGGTTAAAGAGGATACAAAGTTTAAAAGAAATGCTCGTTAAGTGTGATGTCATAAGTGTAAAAAGAGGTGAATTGTATTTAAATTTGATTGAATTAGAACTAAATGGCTTGAATGAATATGTGGAGGACTGACAATTAATTATGAATTCAATACTATTTTCAAAGGAACAAATCAAAGAAAAGTTGGACTTGTCAAAGATTGCATTAGCGAAAAAGTTCAACAACCTAGCCGGATATTCATAGACAAAGGTAAAGACTTGCTTGGTTCATTATGTGAATAAAAATGATGATATTGAGGATACCCTTCATCAACTCTCTATGGATTTTAAAGATATGGAAAATTCATTATTTGATATTAAAGTGAGACAAGAAGTAACCATGGCACCAATGAGAGAATATATCAAAAATTGGTTAAAAACACTTTGATTAAAATAACTGAATCATCCCCCAGATGGGGTTCCCACATGAAATGATGGATACAACATAGTCTAGGGCCACATGGAAACAGGTGGCATTATAACGTCACGTCCGCCCTCACACCCTCGCTGGCATGCAAATGATCCGTCATCACCTTTCCTCACACACGCTAACCATGCAACTCACACGATTCAACACCTGCAAGTATTCATGGCAGTGCACGATGAGCCCTCCTAGTCACCTTAGCTCCAACCAGCCATGATTTCTTCCCCCATTGTCAACTTCACTGGCTCATTTCTATCGAAGTGACCTCCATGGGGCTCATTCCATTCTCCGCTCTACTCTACAGCTCTTGTGTGATTCCTCCATTGGTGTGTTGGAGCTCTCTGGTGCATACTCACCATTTTGGAGCTCTCTAGTGAGAACCCTCCCCTCCTTCATGCCACGACCCAGGGGCAGACCAAGGCATGGAGTATCCTGGTACCAAGCCTGGGGAAGGAAACCACCTCCCTCTGTTCAGTTGCACGAGGCCCCGAGCCCTTCTCAAGCTGTTTCCCCCCACTGTAATTCGACTTCTCCCCCTTCGTTGGTTCCCATGGATGTTCACCCACCTGAAGAAGGTTTTCCCCCTCCTCTTACCCATTTAGTCATCCCTTCTCCTTCTAAACCAATCGTGGATCTAGTTACTGGCCTCTCCCCCCTCTCGAACCCCTATGGCTATAGGTTTGAGTGGTTTGATCTCATGGGAAATTTGATTGGCTATGTGCCACCTCCCCCCTCACCCCCTCGATGTCCCTTATTTTCACCACCCCCCATCGTCCCTCCCCCGCAGTTTCACATTCCTCCCCTCTCCCGGGCTCCTCTTCATCCTCTCCATTCTCCGTTCTCCGCTCTCCCACCTCCATTCTCCTTTTAACAGCAGGGACGATGAGCAAGTTGAGATCTTGACCACTCTGAGCATCATAAAAAAGGATCTAGAGGACATCAAAACAACCATGCACGAAGTAAAGATAAGGGAAGATGACCAGTGGCGTCGGTGGATAATGTGATGGCCTTTCTACAAGACCTTCGAAGATCCATAGCGGAACGAGAGAAAGGGAAAGCACAGGTAGCGCAGGTCTACGCTGGGCCACATCTAGGTCTAGGTTACTAATGCATTCCCATGTGTTTTCTCTCTTACTGTCATTATTTCGGCCCTGCATGGCATAGTATAATTCTTGCCCTCAAGCACTTGACATCTGGCCCTGCATGGCCAAGTAGATAAGTTTATATCTATGGACTAGACTTCGGACAATGGTGGTTTCCTGAATGGGCACCGTTGCCCCTTTTTTTATTTTGGACACCTGGAAGAGGTGGTTTCCCAATAGGGCACCAATGCCAGGTAGTTAGTTAACTTTCAAACATTTGTATTTTTGACCAGGAATCAATACGCTATCTAAATTACAAAAAAAATAAATAACCAAATCAGATCAACAAGAAGCAGTTGCAATAAGTTGGGTATTTCTAGCAAAGGAAATTATAAAATACATCCCAGCCAATAGATGAAGAGGGAGATATTCCATCATAGTAAGTCAAGCAGTCATTTTTCACAGTTCCTCGTCTTCTCTTCTTCTCGCTTAGAAAGAAGACTAGGATCAAGCTCAATATTTCTCTTTTTATTCTAGGTCAAGGGCTATATTTTAAAGGTCCATGGGAGCCCCATCCCAGTGCATTTGGACTAATGCTTTCATTTTAATTTTATTGTAAAACCAAACAATTATTTTTGAACTCCTCAAAGAACTATCCTAGGGCACAACTTTAATGATTTCTTAGATTTTGAATTTATAAGTATGAGATTTTTGGAGTGTGCCTATCATTTTTGGGTGCGATCATACCAGCGCTAATGCACCAGATCCCATCATAACTCCGCAGTTAAGCACGCTTGGGATAGAGTAGTACTGGGATGGGTGACCTCCCAGGAAGTCCTAGTGTTGCACCTTCCCCCCTTTTTATTTTATACAGCTTTAGTGGGCCTAATGGTTAAGAACATGTGTTTCCTCTTAAGAGGTCACAAGTTCATATCTAGAGGGGGGTAGGGTATGTATACCTCCGTATAATTTACCAGTCAAATCGTTGGGCGGAGGGGGGTCCCTTGTCCCACAAACAAGGGGGTCTCATACACCAATTTGGTGTGGCTTGGTCGTGACCTTAAAAATAGATTATTATTATTATTATTATTATTATTATTATTATTCTCTTTTAGTTTTGAATGTGAATACTCATTTAACTTTCTCTACATTGTGGACATATATCTTTATGTCTTATGAATGTGACCAAATCTTTCTTATGTTGTGATGGATGTGAGGAATGTGTCAATCTTACATGATATTTTCTTTGTTTCTGTATAATATTGTAAAGATGTCATATTTCTATTTTGAATAAGTTCCTGGTCCCTTTCTCAAGAACCTTTCTTTATGAATATACTTTTTATATATTTCAAATTGTATTTTCATAATTTATTGAACAATCTAAACATCAACAAGTACTCAATAAAAGGAGACATACTAGGTGAATCTATGAATCTCTAAGTAATTACAATTAAACCATATCCTTTAACATGCCTGAATAAAACTATGCCCTGAAAGATTCAAAACCTTGGATGTCTAACTGAAAAACCCTTCACATGGTGTGACCCTTTAATCTGAATGGATAATATTCTTAATTTGGTTGAATCACCACTTAACTGAACTTTCAATATCTTTTAAAGTTTAGTTACTTGGGTAAGTCCCAATTCTACCACTATTGTTAACTTTCAGATAGCATGGAATATTTATTCATAACTTCTGGTTTTGGGACATGACTGAGAACTAAAAGGAAATATTTCAAGAATTATCAAGTGTGTATGCCTTTACAAGGCCCTACCATTCACCACTAAGGGAAACTACAAACACTTCAATCAATCAAGCAAGAAAGCATGCAAAGTAAAAATGATATGAGGAAATACCAGCAAGATAACACCTCATAGAAATGTGAATTAATGAAAGTAAAAAAGATATGAGGAAATACCAGCAAGATAACACCTCAGAAAAATGTAAATTAATGAAATTAATTCATGAAGTTTATAGCCTTTAGGTTCATCCAAAGGAAATTTATTCACAAAATAAAACTAAAATTAGATATCAAAAATAAAATAGTATAAAAGAAACAACACTAGCTAGGCTACCCTATCCTAACCTATACTAATTGTTTTCTTACATATGTTAGGTGAAATAATAATTCCAATGAAGGTAGTGAAGGATTGTAAAACCTAAAATAAAATAATATATTTACGAATGTTTCAATAGTTGAAACGTTTTATAATAAAATATTGGAAGAATTTCAATATTGGAAAAGTAATTCATAACCAAGAATAGTGGGCACTTTGTAAAAAATGTTAAGAAAAACATGACTCCAACCAAGTTCCAACAATGTCCTGAAAATGATCATGATTGATGTGGAGATCTTGAAAGGAATCAAAAGGTAAGTTCCATTCATGCTCGTGATAATTGATTTGAAATTCTAAAATTTAATGCTTGTTGAAAGTGATTCTCTATCTTCATCATTATTTCCTTTGTTTTACATGACGATGGTTTGTAAATGTGTTATTATTTCTTTTTGGTGATCTAGAAATCATTTGTGTAAAGTATGATCCTCTCCCTTTACAATCAACTTATGTTCTGGGTGATTGATAATCCTAACTTGCATATGATCAATGAATGATCAATCCTTACACAAGCCCACTTTTGATAAAGAAATATTATCATCAGATATAGGGATATTATAAACAATTTATAATTCATTTAACTCTTGATCCTCACATTGTAATTTGAGGTTAAGAAAATGATTTTTTTTTAGATGAGTTAGCTCCATGCATGTTTCCTTTATGAACTAACGTTTGAAAATTTTCCTCCTCTCAATCTAAATAGATTTGTAATTGGTGAGTTTGAGTTGACACATTTTGGAAAAATAACACACTTTCACTTTGTGTTTCATTTCCAAAATCAAAAGATAAAGGGATAGTTACAAAACAATATTGCAAATCTTCCTTTAGATGGGAATTATTAAAAATATATGTGTAAAAAACATAAAGATCCAATAATAGATCATTATTTTCAAAACAATTGTCTATACGATCAACATAATATCTACTTTCATGTCGATCTTCAAGATTTTCCGCTAATATATATTCATGAGGAATTCCCCTAGTTGACCTTGTTTCTCCTTAGGTTGTTCCTAGTGAGGGAACAATTCCAAGGCACCCTGTGGAGGAAAATATCCTCCCCACTTTAGGTTAGTTGAAAAATTCCAGTAGCTAGAGGGGGTAACCCTCAAAGGTGTTGGTTTTGATATTTGAAAATTTCTTCAAATAAATTGAATAACTCTGAGTGTTCTCAAATGCAAGACTTGAAAAGACTAATTGATAAAATTAAATAAGTAAAGTGTAGAAATTAATCAAATTAAACATGCATTCACATTCACAAAAGACGCGATATTCCCATTTAACCATCTTCAAGGATAATAAAATAAAAAATAGAGAAAACAATTTCTAAAAATGATGTTTTCTCTAGGAAAGGTATATTTTATGGAAATTGATTAATAGATAAGTGAGATGGAACTCTTTTTTCAAATTAAATCAAAATATAATTTTTCAAGAAAATTTATATACCATGTTCATAAATATCTCAATTTCAACATATAAATTTAGTAACAAATACTATGGTTATGAAAAGAAATAAATAAATTATAAATTCAAATATACAATACCAACATTGATGAATTGCAAATTCAACAAGTGTAACATACCCCATGCCCGTGTACCTCAAAAAATTGTGTTCTTGGGATTTTTTTTAGCTTATGATACCATTGTTAATTAAATCAAGAAACCTTCCTATCAAGAGACCATGAATACATGTAAGAAAATGTGTATATATGAAAATGAAAACTTCTCATTAACATACACAACATTACAATATTCACTCAACAATAAACAATGAATAAGCACAAATTAATACAAAGGAAATATATGAAACACAAAGAAATTATCTTTAAAGAAAAACTTCACTAATTGGCTACATATGTTGGAAATTCCACCCAACCTTGGGCTCTATTTCACGTTAACTCTCTACAATAGGCCACCCCCTAGATGAGGCTATGAATCCACAAGGTTGGGTGCCTCAGCCGACTCTATGTTTCACACACCAATTCAACTATCAATGTCTCACAATTTTCTCAATAACACAACAATTCCCAACTTACCAACTTTCTTTCCCCCTTAGCTTGCATGACCCAAAGAAAAGAACCCCCTTCTTTACAATGTAGTCCCTTAGGGTATTGCACATCTTTTCAGGGCTCTAGTTCTACTGACCAAGAAATATCAATGTTGGAATCTCTAGGGACTCTCACTTGTGGACAATGTTTAATCATCTGTCATCATTCTCGTTCACATAGGCATTATTTTCTTACTGGAATAACTAGTAGATACCTACAACTAACTAGCAATGGATATCTAGCTCCAAAAATTTGTTCCCTAGTCAAAACCAAGAACAATAATGAGAAAGAATGAATGAGGAACCCCCCAACAACCAAAATCATGGTTTATATAATTGCATCCAATAATGCACCACACGGCTTCCCCAAAAATCTCATGTAACCACTTTCCTAATTAAATCCAAGATGTGGTTTAATAAACACTATAATTTAGCTTAGCCCCTTTATCCCCCTCTCTCATGGAATCATATCCCCCTATGACTCTCTCCTTATCAAGATGCAACCAATGATGAATTTTTATTATTGATATTCCATTCTCTTACATTGTTGGGTTCTCTGACCCTTTCATCATATAAACAAAAAATATAGATTTATAATTCATGGGGATCAAGACTAGGGTATTACATTCCAATCCCCATTATTTTGACACTATACTTAGTGCATATCACCATGCAGGTGTACATATATATAGAATTTTCATCAAAAAATAAAAAATAAATGTAGGTATGCCTCCTACATTGCATCTTCCATCTCCCATGTCACTTCTTTAGGGATATAGCATGTCCAATGGAACTTTACCTTCCCTATGGATTTGTTCCAAAGCACCAATATATGCATTTGATGTAACTAAAAGTATCTTTCTAGCTCCACCTGAATCAAAGTCCAATCAATGATGTGGTTAGGATCGTGCACATAATTTTTCAACAAAGATACATGAACTACATTATGTGCATTCATGGAAGTAGGTAATGCAAGCATGTGCGCAAATAGTCTTATTCTATCCAATATTTCAAATGGACCATAGAATATATCTTCTAGATTGGTACATTTACCCAATTTCAATGAGCTTTCCTAGGGATTCACTTTCAAAAATACATGCTCTCCCACTTTAAATTATCTATTTGTCTTTCTCTTATTTGCATAACTCTTTTGTATATATTGTGCTTCTTTCAGATTCTTCTTAGTTTAAACCATCTTCTCTTCCATGTCCTTGAAATGTTTTGGCCCAAGTACTACTCTATCTGCTAGGTTATCTCAACTCACTAGAGTATTACATTTTCTTTCATATAGAGCTTCAAATGGGATGATTTTAATGAATCTTGATACCCATTGTTGTAGGCAAACTCAACCAAATGCAAGTAATCCTCCCACTTGGATGGCTTAACCATCACATACATTATTTTCATGTCTTCAATCACTTGATTTCCCCTCTCTATATACCTATATGTATGTGGTTGATATTATGTGCTAAAATTTAGATTTGTACTAAATCCTTTAAATAATCCTCTCCAAGGTTTTGAAGTAAAATTTGGATTTCTATTTGAAACAATTTCTTAAGGTACTCCATGCAACCTGGCAATTTCCTTCATGTAAATATCTACAATATTAGTTTCCTTATGACTTAATTTCACTATAATAAAATGAGAATCCTTTGTCAATTTATCCACGAGTGCCATTATTAAATCATGTTGCCTTATTGTCCTGAACAATTTAGTGATAAAATCAATGGTTACCACTTCCCATTTCCACTGTGGGATTGGTAATGGTTGTAGAAAACTTGTTGGGTGTCTATGCTCATCCTTCACTCTTTGTAATTCCATGCACCTAACAATGTAATTAGCCACATCCTTCTTCATTCCCAACCAAAATTATTGGCTCTTTATTGCTGCAATTGTTTTCTAGTAACCAAGATGTCGAACATATGGAATAATATGCATTTTCTTTAACACCAACTTCATTAATTCATGGATATTTGGAACATACACTCTTTTCTTATGCATAAGTACTCCATATTCTCTCAAATTGTACCCTTTAAATTTCTTTTATACTTTTTCTTGTTATAATATTTATTTTTCCTGTAGGTAATGATGTCCTGTAACAAAAACATCTAAATTTTTTCTCTTTAAATATGATTTATGCATGCTAATGGTTGTAGCATGTTTGTAATGTACCATTTTGCTAAGTGCATCAACAACCTTATTATATTTTCCTTTGATATGCTTGATGTCAAATTCATATTCACTTAAAAATTCCAACCATTGTTTTTTCCTAGCATTTAAATTTGGTTGTTCAAACAAATATTTCAAGCCACTATGGTATGTACTTAATTCAAACTTATTCCCCATTAAGTAATGCCTCCACATATTCAATTCATTTACTATGGAAGCAAGCTCCAAGTCATGCGTGACATTATTCCTTTCATGTTCTTTAATATTTATAGACTCATAACTAATGACATGTACATTTTGAGAAAGGACTCCACCAAGTCCTTTGCATGCATTTGTTCATACCAAAAAACTTTCATATGGATATGCAATCTTCAAAATAGGTGCACTAGTAAGTAATTCCTTCAATAAATGAAAACTTTCTTCACGCTTTGATTTCCATTCAAATTTATTTCCCTTATTTTTTAAAGAAGTGGTGGGATGAACAATCTTATAGAATCATTCTATAAACCTTCTATAGTATTCAATTAATCCCATAAAATATCTAACCTATGAAACATTATCTAGTGTTGGTCATCCCTTAATGTCTTCAATCTTCTCTGGATCCACTGTTAGGCCTTCCTCTGAAATGATGTGCCTCAAATAGTGTATATTCTATTGATAAAAAGATCACTTGCTCATATTGGAATATAGTTGATGCTCCATTATCACTTGTAGTACCAATCTCAAGTGATTTTCATGTTCTTCCTCTCACTTGGAATAAATAAGTATGCCATCCAAGAACACAATGACAAACTTATCCAGATAATTTCTGAATATGTCATTCATTAAGAACATAAAGGAAAATAATTCATTGGTCAATCCAAATGGTACCACGACAAATTCATAATTTCCATACTTGTTTCTAAAAAATTTCTTATTGATGTTTTCTTCCTTGATTCTCACCTGGTGATATCCTGATCTCAAGTATATTTTTGAAAATATCTTTGCTCCTCTTAAATAATCAAAGAGGTCATAAATTATGGGTAGAGGGTACTTATTATTCATAGTGTATTTATTTAAATTCTTAAAGTTAATACAAAACCTCTATGTTCCATTGTTCTTTTTTCACAAAGATTATCAGTGCTCCCCAAGGTGAAACACTTGAGCATATTTACCCTTTATTCAACAATTCCTCTAGTTGCATTTGTAATTATTTTAATTGTGGTGTGCTCATTCTTTAAGGATTATTTGATATTGGGGCATCTCTAGGCACTAAATCAATAGATAAATCTTTATCCCTCTTTGGTGGAAATCCTAGTATTTTTTCAAACTCCTGCAACATTGAAAAATCTTCAAGACTTGGCCCTTTGGTCTTGTATGGATCTTTCACATGGGCTGCATACAATAGACATCCTTTAATTAAACATATATTCAGTGGTAAGGCTAGAATATCCCTTATAGAAATGGTTCTTGGAATTCCTTGCATAATGCTTTGCCCTCCATCTTCATCAAGACATTTAAATGTCATGTTATGACAATCTAGGATATCATGATGCTTGTCCAGCCAGTCCATTCCAATA
Source organism: Picea engelmannii (assembly GCA_009831015.1). Classification (NCBI taxonomy): domain Eukaryota; kingdom Viridiplantae; phylum Streptophyta; class Pinopsida; order Pinales; family Pinaceae; genus Picea; species Picea engelmannii. Next base: position 247,709 of record ML778419.1, read on the forward strand.
AGGATATCATAGGATCCCAATGGTATGATATTCATATCAACATTTGTATTCACTCCATTAAGATCTATTGCATTTCCTCTGAAAACCTCATTGATCCTTCTTTTGGTCCTAGTGGCTAGCTAAACCAACCATGATATTTCAAGCTTACTTTTCATTTAATGAAATGTGTCCACTACTTTAGGATCAATGTAACTATGTCTTAGTCCTAGATCAATTAAAATAACAGCATGTTGATTTTTAACCTTGCCTTCCACCTCAATCATACGGGATTGATGATCTTATTGTCGATCTTCTAAGGCTGCATATATCCTTAGAATATTTATTCCCATGTATTCCATTATGGTATCTTCCTGGATGTTGTGCAATTTACTCATTTTATCTTCTCTGCAAGGGAAATATTTTTACATGTAATATTATTTACATCCACAACATTTGATTGGTAGACTTCTCATTTTCTCCAAGGAGTCTTTTTCTATTCATCCATAGTAGGTTGATGTTTCTTATATGTATTTGGACTATTTTCATTGAAGGATATTTGAATCCCTTCCTTATTTGATCTAATTTCTCCTTCTTCTTCTTACCTTACAAAATTTATGAAAAAGTCTCTCTGCCTTGCTCATACTGGTACTTGGCTTTTCTAATGGTATCCGCCAAAGTCTTAGGTTCATCAAATTGAATTTTGTCCTTATAAAAAGATGGCAGTCCACTTAAAAACCTATGAGTTTTCACCTTTTCCTCTTTGATAAATCCCACATACCTCAGTAGCTCCAATAACTTATTTTCATATTCCTCCATGGTCATGTTCCCAACTTGAGTTCAAACAACTCCTACATATTCTTATCATAGTAGTTCTTTGAAAGATATTTCTGCTAGAATTATTTCTTAAACTGCTTCACATAAATCATTTTCTTGTCAATGTGCTTGACTTTATTCGACTGGTCCCACCATACATAATCTTTTCCTTGCAAATGGTAGATGGAAATCCTAGCTTCTAGGTGGATAAGTAGCTATGCAACTAAAAATATTTTCTGATTCCATGAAACCAAGTTTCAACATCATCTTCCATTTTGTTTTCACCATCAAAGGTTGGTGGCTTAAGCTTCATAAGATATCCTTGCAGACTGTCCAACTCATATATTCTTCTCTGATGTATAACAAGAGAGACTTATGGGTTGCTCCTTGAGTCTTTAGATGCATACAAATTCTTCGATGAATGAGTGGGTGAGTAGCGATGTATTTGATATTTTCTAATTCTTCTTGAGTTCTTGTATATTTTGTAGTTATCCCTCCTTGTATAGGGTCTTCCTTCTTCCTCATGTCTTGAGCATGATTCATTCTTCATTTGTCTTTGTGGTTGGTTTAGGCTTTGCAAAAATTGCATATTTATTTGATTTTGTACTCTTGGGATCTTATTATATTCTCATTATCAAATATATAACTATATACTTAAACTATTATACTTCTCATAGTCTCTACCAATAAAGTTGGCTCCACCCTACTCCTATGTCCATTAGATTTTGTCTCTTCATTACATAAACTAATATTTAGGCCTTTGTATTTTATTAATGGGTGTAGGCTCTTTGTTCATACACCATGTCTTTGATATACAATCCTGATCTTGACTTGATATTCTTATACCCATAATTCTACAAAATTTACAGGCAATCACTGTTGTTACAAAGTATATATATTATAAATTTTTGTCAATTAAAGTTAGGTCCTTTTCTTCTCAATTTATGAAGAATCTTATCACACTTCTCCAAATTATAATGTTTCAAGACTATTTTCCTCTGAGTAAGATTTCTAATGACTATTATTATGCCCCAATCCAATATTTGAGATGAAATTTATGGCTTTATGAAAAATCCATTTTCACCCAATTTGTGTGCTTTTTTTCCACTGGTGGAATTTGATTAGGAGACCAACTTCTATCATTTTTAGAAGAAAATCTTGCAGGAACCAAGAAAAAATCTATATCTAGAACTAATAAGGTTCATGATGGTGAACACATAGAAACTTTTAGATTGTCATTCTATTTCTCCAATCAAATTCAACAATAATATGGAATTGGCAACTCTATCATTTTTGCACTTTTCTTTTGACTTGGAACTTTTAGCCAAACTGGCTATCTCCCAAACTAAGTAGTTCTAGAAAACATCCACTAAGGTAAAGTTGTCTAGATTTATGAGCAAGAAAAATGTCAAGTAATGTTTTCATTTCTATGATCCGAGGTCCCTTTATCTCCTTTGAATTTCCCCAAAATCCCCCAAAAGTGGCATGGAATAGTGTATTTTGGCTTGTTTTAGAATCTCCATTCCAAACCAATTGGAATATATCCAAATTCTCCATTGAGTATTTTCATGTCTACTTTCCTGACACCCTATAAAAATCTCATCAGTAACAAGGCCCCTTCCACTGAGAACCACCATTCTCTTCAAAAACCTCTAATTTGCAATTTATGGAAAATTGGGGCTAAATTGGCTAGTGTCCCTCATTGGAACTTCTCTAGATTTACTCATTATGGATGTACCCATTAAATTTCATCTGATTCTGAGTAAAATTGGTCTTTTATGGCTAAAATAAAAATTTGGCTCTAAACTTATTTTTTTAAAACATAGGCTATCATTTTCCTATGTGGCAATATGTTGAGTGTGGTTGTTGATGTGGAACATTGGGTACACATGACATGTGGAGGATATTCCATGTCACCCCTCCAACCACCCTAGTCCTACCTCGTCACCCCCTTCCTTCTTCCTCCTCTTCTCTTTCTCTTTTCCTTTCTTTATCTTTTCTTACCTTTGCACTTACATATTATATTTTATCTTATTTGAGGCCCCACCTATACTAACTACCACATGGAACCAACCAACCCATTAATCCACATTATGATAGGTCCCATCCTTTTTCCTTTTTCCTCAACATGCACCTTCCCCATCTCCGACCTAGATCTATGGAGGGTATTCTTTACGGCCTACTAAGATGCGCTTGGGTTAATCAAAATGAACATAGCTTGTGCTTGATCAGACAATGCATACATAGATAATATTGATGGTTTTCATGCATTGTGGGAGTTTGAATAACATGAGATTTATCCTGATTCCAAAATATTGTAACCACTTACCACCCTCTTGCCACATGTTAACCTTTGATTGGTTTCAGGGGTTTTAAGAACTCTAATACCACATTTCCAAAGTCATGAAAACTGCTTATCAAATGTGGCATTGATTTCACTCATGGGCCCATCACCTCTATTCCAAATAACCCTAATCCTGCCACCATGGCCTATCCACATCACCACCACGTCATTGATGACATCAACCTTCATGTCATCACTAATGTCACTATAAGAAAAATCCCAGTTTTTCCAAAATTTTCAAAATTCCATATTTTCAAGAAAAATATTTAGCCACCAAGGTTCCCTTTAGCTCAGTGTCTGCTAAATATTAAATTTCTAGCCTATGTTTGGGCCATATGTCATGAGCACTATAAACTATCACTTTGATACCAACTTGTAACGTACCCCATGCCCATGTACATACAAAATTCATTTTCTTTGGTGAATTTTGAACTTCTCATACCATTGTTAATTAAAAAAATAAACCTACATATAAATAGATCATGAATGCAAGAAAGAAAGTGTATATATGAAAATTAAAAATTCTCATTATCATACACAACATTCAAAGCTTCACTAAAAAATGAACAATGAATAAACACAATTTAACACAATGAAAATATACAAAACACAAATAACTTATCTTTAAAGAAAAAAATTCACTAGCTCACTGCAAATGTTGAACATTCCACCCAACCTCAGGATTTGTTTCACATTAATACTCTATAATAGTCTACCCCTGAGATAAGGTTATGAATCCACAAGGGCAGGTGCCTCGACTGAATCTATGTTTCACACACTAGTCAACTATCAAGCTCTCATAGTTTTCTCAACCACACAACAATTCCCAACTTACCAACTCACTTTCCCCCTCAACTTTTACAACCCAAAGAAAATATCCCCCTTTCCCCCTTCTCTACAATGCAATCCCTTGAGATATTCCACTTCTTTCTAGGGTTCCAGTGCTACTGGCTAGGAAATATCAATGTTGGAAGCTCTAGGGATTCTCATCCGTGGAAAATTCTTACTCAACTTCCATCATTCTCATGTACATAGTCATTATTTTCTTGTTGGAATAATTAATAGATGCCTACAACCAACTAGAAATGGCTCTCTACCTCTAGCATTTCATTCCCCTATCAAAACCAAGAACAAGAATGAGAAAAAATTAATAAGGAATCCCCCAACAGCCGAAATCATGGTTTATATAATTGCATGCAATAATGCACCACGTTGCTTACCTAAGCAACTCACATAACCACTTTCCCAACTAAATCCAAGATGGGTTTTAATAAAATATTATAATTTAGCTTAACCTCTTTATCCCCCTCTCTCATGGAATCATAACCACATATGACTCTGTATTTATCCATCTGCATCTAGCAATGCATTTTTATTAACAATATTCAATGCTTTTAGATTGATAGGTGTTCCTACCCTTTCATCGTATAAAAAAAAAACTTACATTGCTAATTCCTGGGAATCAAAACTGGGGTATTACAAGAAGTGAACAATTTTACAAGTCATACTACTATATTAAAAACTTTGAATGGTTACAAATATAAGGCTTTTAAGAGTAAATCTCAGAAAGATTTCTTATTTCAAAGTATGTAACCTTCTATGAAGAAATAAAACAAAAATAAATATGTTGATCAAACATGGGATGAATCCTTTGAGAAAACAAAAACATGAAAGAATTAGAAAAAAAAATTGAAGCCAAAATAACTGAGTTGATTACTAAAGCAAGTTCCTTTTTTCAATTGGAAATGATATCGATTTTCTTCTATCTTTTTTCATTTTATTATTTTTTTAGTTAACCATTTTCATAACAATTTGCAATTTTAGATAAGAATGGGAGAGTGGAAGCCCAAATCTTTTGGAAAAAACATTATTTATCCTATATTTATGCTTTAAATAGTTGGGACATGTTTTAGTTATGTGTTCTTATTTTTCTTTCGTAAGTTTCAATGTTGACATGGATGTTGGTGTTGATGTAGATGTTAAAAATATAACCTTATTTATTAACTTAGAAATCTATTTCCACTCATTCCCTTCTAGTAATTTGAAATCTACCATTCTTCTAGCAACATTATCCAATTCCATGAATAAATAATATGATGTTGGAGGTAGATGTTGTTGTAGATGAGTAATAATGCAAAGTAACATGAAGTCTTTAAATGTTTTTTCATAGATGATTATGCTTCTTATTGGGCCACTGACATCACTGAATTGTTCATGATTACTTCTTTCATTATCAACAAACTCCTTATATCTTTCAACACTATAAAACCATCTATCTGAATTCCATGGAGGCGGAAGCCCAAGTTCAAATGTTTCTGCAAATTTTCCAATCCTAACCAGATTGAAGCACAATAAAACACTTATTCTGAGCTATCATAATTAAATTATATTTGGTATTAACTATGCTTGTTTTCATACTAAATGCAGTCCTATATTTGATTCCTAGAACTTCCAAAGCATCTTGAGTTCTATTGTTCAAAAATTTTATGACTTCATCAACAACTTGAACTTTATCACCGAGATGTTCCCATGCTTTAGAAAATTCAAGTCTTACTATTCTTTCAATGTTTTTTGTTCCTTGGAGCATATTAAAATGAATTCTAATTTTTTGGATAATCAATTTAATTTGATCTCAAATAAAATTCTTTGCTCCAATCAAATAATTTCTTGCTAAAATTTTCTTCTCAAACTCCTTCTATGATTTTTGAAATTCTGCAATATTTTGATTTTCCTCAGCTATGATATTATCCTTTTCAACTAGAATGACATTATAACATTCCATTAATGCATTTCTTTTATCAATTTGCACTTGTAATTCTGTTATCTCTAAAGTTTTTCACTAAATGTTGGTTCAACAACTCCCAATTCCTTTTGAATTGTTGTCAATTGAATTTTGATATTTTCAACCTACTCTACTTCTGAACCTTCTTGGATTACTTCAATATTAGGGATTGTATCTTTGAGATCTAATTTTGTTGACATAACAACTTCTTTCTCTTCATTTACTCTATCAATAATTTGTCCAACTTATGATTTTGTTATGCGAGTAGCTTCACTCGACCTTTTAACAAATCCTTTGCTTTCTTTGATTCAACGATTTCCTTTTTTTAAACATGCTTAGTGGTTTGCAAATTTAATATTCCTTTAAGAATCCAAATATCTTTATCCTTGTTTTACCAAAGATGAAATCCTAGATTTATCACTTGGATCATGTCCTAAAGAAATTATCTTTTTCTCTAAATCACTGATTGATATTTGATGAGATCTAATTTCACTTTCTTAATCTTCAATCGGTTTTCTATCCTATTCACCTACATCCTCAACCTTCTTACATTAACTGTTTCTTGTATCATGTATCTAGACACCATATTACCACTTTGTTTATGACATTCAATCTTGTCTTCTAGTGGCATGTATTCTAAATCAATAGTCACTCTGGTAGTTTCATATTCATGAGACTTGGGATCCTTTTCAATATTACCTAATTTAGGATGCAAATTTTCCATATGTAAAGTGCCATTTTTATAATCAATTGCTAATAATAACCTATATGGTGTAGGTCCTTCATGGATGATTTGATAAAATAGGCTTTCTTTGGTTTGTTTGGCCATCTTCTTAATTGAATCCATATTTGTAGGTATATCAACTTTTTCTTCTAAGACTCAGAGTTCTTTTGAAACTTCTCCTCCCAAAATCATTATTCTTTTGATTTTGTGTCTAGGGTCATTAGTTGTTGCTACTTGAGTTATTTAAACTACTCACCGTTCTAGTAGGGATTTACTCATATGCTTGATTTTGTTGGATTCTTCTTCATATTCAATATTTGAATCTAATCCCATCTTTTTGGTCAATGGTTATGACACATCTTCCTTATTTGGATCAACCTTCTCTGATATTTTCTTTGAATTTTTTTATTTATCTGGTGTCTCCATTACAAATTCCATTCATTTATCTATCTAATCATATTCAATTTTAATGATTGAGGTTGATCCAATACTTCCTTTTACAATCTCTTTCTTTACACTTCCCTTCTGCATTGAAAGTTGGCTTTGTCCTTGCAAAACTTCTTGAACTTCATCCCATGATTCTTTGTTTTCTATTATCTATGTTTATACATATACATGATGAATATATGGTACATATCTAGTTTCAATTATGATGTCATAAATTAGATCGCATGGATCATATTTCCAAAACTTATCTTCTTCAAAATGAAAGGATTTCATCATTTTTTCAATTATATCAAATGTTTCTCTAGTTTTCACTATGAAAGAAAAAACCTATGATGGAAACATTAAAAAAGATTTTTTATTTATTGAGGTAAAGTGGAGATGATATAAATCTATCCTTTGTCTGATATATTCTAAAGAAAAAACCTTAGGAGTGAGAAAAACTAGAAGTTTGTTGGGTTTCAACTCTAAGCCATAAATTCCTAAAACTGTACCAATCTCCATAGTTCAATTTTGGATTGAATTGAAGAAAGATTCTTCACTTATGAATCATTCTGGGAGGATGCTCATTATGTATCAAGGTATATGTTCTGGCCATAAATTTTTCTATAAATGTTTTGAAACCATCCTTTTGGCCACAATCCCTCACTACCTAAGTCCATGCAAAAAACAACTGTAACTTTTCTGTTGATCAATTGTCTTTACTACAAAATGCTAAAAACAGGTTATTGGCGATATAACATAAGATAAAATATGAAACATTTCACTGATTGAAATTTAACCAGTTGTTCATGGATGTTGTCATATAAAAACTTGACAAAGTCAAATTTAGCTAATTGAGTAATTTTAAGGATAAACACTCCAGAACTTTCATTCACTGAAAAATCATTGTCATAACCCATAATCAAACGTATCATCACTGTAATTTCCCCAACTAATTCTTTGAATAAAGAAGAACTTAATGGGAATTTTAAATCTAGTAGGTTTGCACATGTTTGAAGTAATTTCAGTACAAATATGTGATTTTGATCTAATGGTAATGAGCTACAGTAGAGTCCCAATTCATCTTCATACAACTTTTCTTGATTATCTTTAGTAATAATAGTTCAAATATGGAAAATTCTAAAAGATGGAATAATATGTTTTGGATGTTTTTGGAGTTCAAAACCCTTTGAATTGGGTCATATGATTGAGCACACATGTGAATGAATTCAGGAAAATGGAATGTTGTTAGAACTATAATCTGTCTCAAGCCACATTCTTAAGTATGAATGTCATATAAATTATCAGTGAATCTCAAAAAGGTTAAATTTTGAATTTATTCAGCAATTTTCCTAGAAATATGGGTTTCCAAAATATTTTAGTCTTTATATACAAAGTTTCTATATTTCATTTTTATTGTTTTAGGCTCGCGATTTAATGTCTTTTTTCTTGGAGCCATATTTTGAAATGAATATGCATTGAGAAAACTCTCTATAGATCTTCTTCAAGAAAACAATTTCTTAGATATTTTTGAAAGAAAAATTCCTTTAAGGAGAATTTTTTTGTGGAAATACCCATACAATTTTGCAAACTCAATGCCTAAACTACTCTTCTTTGAAAACCCACTAAATATTGGTTTATCTCTATGTTTTAATGTTATATATACAGGACGTGATAGAAATTTGGTGGTTTCATTTTCCCTTTTTTATTTTTATTTTATGAAGCAACATTCATTTATTTCCCTTGATCTAATTCCTACTTGTCACTATGTAATTGGTTTATTTATGTTTATGTGTTGCGTAATAAATTTTTCTAACTACCAGATTGATGACAAGGTAGAAAGTGTTTAAGACACAAATCTAGAAATGGTTTACAGGAATTTGAAAAATGGGTTTGAAACAAAAATTTAAAGTCTCGTAACCAATAATAAAAGAACATGTGGAAGGGGAGTGGTTTACAGTTATGGGATTTTGAGATCAGATTAAACTTCCTCCTACTCAAAGTTACATAAATAACTTTAGCCATTGATAATCATCTATCTTCCGCCATTCAATCAAGTGCACGAACAATTTGATTTTTTATTGTTTTAAATGTATTTTTATTGGACACTATGATTTTATTTGCATAAACTAGACACTTGGCAATATGTGATTGGTTTTTAAGGAAAATTTTGACATTTTTTCCTCTCCCCTCTTGATTTTTAACTTATTTTTTCGAAAATTTTCAAAAACTTACTATGAAATGAGTATTGAACTCATATAGTCACAACATCTGGCTCTTCATAGGGGTGATGCTTCCTTGTGAGGAATTAAGAAACATAGATTGATGCTTATGCATTGGGTGATGGAGTCATTGTAATTTTCATTTTAGGCATGTGTAAAGATCTTGATTTGTGTGAAATTAACTATTAGTCATATCAAAATACTCATCAATCACTTGAAAGGTGTTGTGATAAGAAGTTAATAACTGAATTGTAATGATTGAAAGAATTATCATGTACTTCTCGAGATTGAAATGTGATTTTCTTATTATTAGACTTCGATCAAAATTCTATATAATCATTATGGTGATTGCATTTTTGCATTCAATTTGTTTCAATATTGATAATAATGGCTTTGAATCCAAATGACTATACTTGGTTTATGGAGGTGGTTGGACCAAAATTTTGGGAACACCTTCTACAACTTATACTAATTTATAACTTACTATAGTTTCCTTTTTTGTAGTGTGTACTCGATTTGCAATTAGTGATCCAGAAGTAAGGGCAATGATCATAAATATTTTGGTCATGGAGTTCGTAAGGGGAAAATAAGTTGTAGTTTTTAGAAGAATAAGGAACCGATCAATAATGTTAATCATGAAGAGAATGAATGATCCAATATTAGATCTTAATTAAAAAATATCATTCAAAGATATAATTTAAAAATAAAAATTTGAATAACACAAGAAAAACTCAACAAATTGATAACATAGTTCACCTATATGGGCTACATATCTGATTCCACTTCAATTAACAAACCAATCCATTCAAAAAGATGCAAATTATAGTTTTGAATTTCTTTACATCATAAAATGGCCTTCAATATATTCTCCCAATAAAGGGGCTCCAATCATCCTATAGGAGGCTAACATGTTGACCATTCAATTGGCTCCAGTCGACTACAAATTGACCATCTATTCGACCACCTTCCAACCTTCAACTTGAATTAATCGTTTAGTCGATGAATCATCTAGTTGATCATCCTCGACTAGCTAGTCAGTTGACTGAGTTTCCACTACAAAGAATATAAAAAACCAACATATGTCCATATGCCACTGCAACTTGCCCAAAAGTGAAGTCCAAATGAGACTTAGGAAAATATCCAAAACATGTCTCAGAAGGATACCTCTATGTAGAAGAATGTATGGCACGATTATAGTCATGTTTTACTTAATACAACTATGCATACCAAAGCTTAGGGTGCTTGTTACAATATCCTCAAAGTAAGTGTATAATTGTCCTGTTGACCACTTCTATTTTTCCATTAGTTTTTGGATGAAAATAAGTTCTCTTATGAATCTTAGTGTCCATTAACCCCCACAAATTTAAATGAAATTTTCTAAGAAAGAGGGAGTCTCAATCAGATACAATGGATGTAGGAAAACTAAAATGAACACAAACATGTTGGAAGAACAAATGTACAGTCTCTTATTTTGTCACTTGTTTCTTACAAGGCACCAAAACACACATTTTTCTAAATTTATCCAAAACAACATATAGATAATCATGACCTTTCCTAGACATAAGAAAACCCCCTACAAAATCCATAGACACACTTTCCGATGGATAAGATGGTACAGGAAGTGGCATATACAAACCCAATTTTCTATTACTTGGTTTTTTGGTGGCACACAACACACATCCTTTTACATATCTGCACATAGTTTCATACATCTGAGGTCAATAACAATAACATTGTAATCAAGGTACCTTTTTTCCTATACCAAAATGACCAGAAATGAGAGATGTGCTTCTCTAATTACATGCACTCTTTCATCTCATGGAATACATAATTTACCAAGATGATATAACAAATTTTCATGTACATGATAATCTAATTCTTCCACTTTAGTATTTTTGACGCCTAAAACAAGCGCAACATAAAGTTCTTGCCTGCAAATAGGTTGCAATATATATATATATATATATATATATATATATATATATATATATATATATATATATATATATATATATATATATATATATATTACTAAATAGGTGGGACCCCTTGATAAAATAAATGATAGAAAGCGCTCTTCTTATTTGCGCTCATAATTACCTTGTGAAAAAAAATCACAGTTTCGAAGAATAAGAGTGGAAATCCTAACCTATTTACATGTGAAACTAATGGATAATAAGGGTGCTAGCAATTTGATTTCAAAATAAAAGAAATGTTTATTGTATTAAACATATTAGTCCACTCTTTCTACCCTTAGGTTTTGATATATTGTTGCAAATATCAATAATACACCACTCATGGTATATTTGCATGCATGGGAAAAAACTTATTATCTATAATCATATTAATTTCACCCGAGTTTTATATTGCACGATTAAAAGGATTGTTGCCAGGTTGTGGATCCTGTGTGTGAAGTTTAAAAGAGTTATATCACACAAACAAATTGGGTGGAAGTTTTGGATGGAAAACAATGGATATTCAAATGATTTTGTAGATATTGGCAATGTTGATTTTAAAGTTAAAAAATGTTATTTCTTGTAATAGAACATTAATCATTTTTTTCTGGTTCATTGTTTCATTTTTCATTAATTATACGCCCGCCACCTTCCCAATAACATTTATCCATCCCCTGTTCTATTATCTTGAATATCATTTTTTTAAAAGGATTAAAAAAGATTGGATTATGATTCTGGGTTGGAAATTGTGACATGGAGATATTGTTTTTGGAAGAAAAGTGTTGGATTACTGAGATGGGGGGTGAATTAGTAATAGATAATTTTGATCCTCTTAACCACATTATGCAAGTGTTATTTATCTTTATGATCAACACAAAATTATAATCCAATAATTGTAGAGTAAATAAACAATCAAAAAATGAACAATCATACACATACACAGTACACCATTATATTTACGTGGAAACCCAATGCGGCAGAAAACCACAGAATGTTTTTTCTTATTTTTCTTTAAGAATTACATTCATTGGAAGCACCAACTTCCTTTGTTTTCCAGCTGCAACTGGAAGGAGGCTTCAACCCCCTATTTTTAGGCTACAACCTGAGGGAAGCTCCAACTCCCCAATTCTATGGCTATAACCAGAAGGAGGATACAACCCCCTATGTTCTCTGGCTACAACCGGAAGGTGGATGAAACCACCTATCCTTGCCCCATCCAACCACCCTGAAATATAAGTGCCAAATGTAGAAACTAAATATGTCACAGTCACAACCTGTTCTATCAAATCTGTCATTATATACTCATCAACCAATCTGATCTGATCACATATACCTCAAACATTATACCATAAGTCTGTACCTCAAACCATGTGCTAGAACCTCACTATTATACAACCTTTATCTGTACCAATAACTTCAACAACATACCTCAACCAAAATCCCTCATCAATTTCATAATCCAAATTTGATTTGTAACTCTGTAACAAACCTGGTGTATATGATCACATACCTACAACCTTCCTTAACTTTAACAACATGAGACTAACATTTTCATCAAACTTTACTTTAGTCTCACATGACTAATTTTGGATCAGTCAACAACCCTAACTTGCAATAATCATAAATATGTACATGTAATGAATAAAGATCTGGAAGTAATACACAATGTTCTTCAGTGTCTTGTCTGCAATTCCTCGAGGTTTCACTACTTGGAACCTCCCAGAAAAGGATTTATAGAAAAAATGACATACCTTGTTGAATTCTAGATTATTCTAGAGAGCGAACTTGTAGAGAATGCCCCGCACAAAATATTTCCTATATGGATCTGAAAATGGTACACAACATACTGCAAATTGTACTCTAACCAATACATTTTGTATTACTGAATTTGGATCTATTTTGAAGAAGTTATGATGATTTTATCCGAAACACCTTTTTAGACTAGTTTCAGGACTAGCCACAAACCCTATTTTCCACAGAGTGTAAATCCCAAAATAAAACGACCCACAAGCTTAGAAAGCATCATCAAAATACTTTATCCTCCCTTTAATTTCATCCTTATTTACTTCCCCTTCCCTCTGAAATTCGTCTTAGATCTTCTTTGGTTACCTCAGTCACTTGTAGATATTCAATATGCTCAATGGATACTAATGGGAGACCCTTTCTCTCTTATTTATAATCTCCAAGTAGCTTCCCCTAGAAGTCTCCACTTAACCACTTTTTCCACTTAACCAACTTTGTCCACTTAACTACTTTTCCCACTTAACCACTTTATCCACAAATAGTAAACTCTCCAATTCTAGTTGCAGCTAATTTATTTTTAATTGTTTTTCTTGTTGCAGCCACTTAACCCATGACTAACCACTTTGACTGGTCAACTTATTCTAGGAGCTTCTAGAATAATTTGACTTATTTGACCTTCTATGGGATTTTATATAGCTCATGAGGGTTCTCCAACTTCATATGGCCATAATTCTCTAGCTGTGAGGAGTTATGTGACGTTCCACATATCACCAGAAATGGCATGACATATACTATCCATCTAGAATAGTATTACCTATAAATTCACTGATCTTCATGCCTTTATACATAAATCAAAATGAATCCCCTTAATCATACTATTGGGGCTACCATAATTTTCTACTGGACTTTCTTCAAGGGTTGAAATCAATGGAAACCAACCTAATTAATCATCAATCTCCCCCTTTGGCATTGATGGCAAAACTCTTATGCAATACTGAAGTCATATCGCTCATGCTCTCCTTGTGACCATCGCTCCCCCTAGAACCATGCATCTGTGCTCTCTCTCCAATCATATAATTCTCTATCCCACATCTGATAAATCTCTCCCCCTTTTGACATCAATGGAAAAGGTAACTTTCCATCCGGGGTTGCTCCCCCTAACTAAATTTTCCTTGGGGATACTCCCCCTAAATGAACTCTTCATGTAACTACTCCCCCAACCTAAACTGTCCTCTTTATGGTGCTTCCTCATGTAAATATAATACATATAAGATAAACAATCAAAAGAATTCAGTTTGGAGTATAAATTACTATGAGTCTCTGGTAAATATACTCAAAGGCTTCCCTTGGAAGTGTTTTTGTAAAGATATCTGCCACTTGTTATTTAGTTCGCACATATTCAACTCTCATTTTATTCTCTGCAACATGTTCCCATAGAAAGTGATACTTGATTGGAATGTGCTTCATCTTGGACTGCATCACCGGTTTCTTTGAGATATTAATGGCGCTTGTATTATCACAATAGATTGGAATGGGCTCATCATACTCAACATGTATATATTTCAGAGTTTGTTTCATCCATAGAACCTGTGTACAACATGTTGTTGCTGCAATATACTCTGCTTCAGCTATAGATAATGATATTGATGATTGTTTCTTTCTTAGCCAAGATATCAAACACTCACCCAAGTAGAAAGATGCTCCATTGGCGCTTTGTCGGTCATCAATGAAACCTACCCAATCTGCATCTGTGTAAGCAATAAGTGATAAATCCTTTCCTTTTGGATACCATAATACAAAATCTTTTGTGCCCTTGAGATATATGAAAATCCTCTTCACTTGTAAGACATGTGATTCCTTTGGTGTTGCTTGATATCGTGCCACTTTTCCAACTACCTGCATTACATCTAGTCTGGATGTTGTCACATATAGTAAGTTTCCAATCATTGACATGTATTTCCTCTAGTCTGTAGACTTTGAATCATCATCTTTTCTCAACTTGCAACTAGTTTTCATGGGAGTGTTAACTAGTTTGCAATCTTCCATTTCGAACCTCTTTAACATTTCTCTGATATACTTAGTTTGAGAAATAAAAATTCCTTGGTTGCTTTGACATATATGAAGACCCAGAAACAAAGATAGTTCTCCAAGTAATGACATTTCAAATTCATTATGCATATCCTTTGCAAATTTCTGGCTCAACCTGTTATCATCACTTCCAAAAATAATATCATCAACATAAACTTCAATTAATAAAATACTATCTTGAGTTACCTTGATGTAGAGGTTGTTGTCTGCACTTCCTTATATGAACCTTGCATGTTGTAGATATTTATCTAGTCTAGAGTACCATTCTCTAGGAGTCTGTTTTAGACCATACAAGGCCTTCTTAAACCTGCACACATAATCTACGTTATCTGACAGCTAAAATCCTTCTAGTTGTTCAATGTAGACTTCTTCTTCAAGTTCCCCATTTAGAAATGATGATTTCACATCCATCTGATACACTTTAATATTATTGGAGCATGCATAAGCTAAGATCAATCAGATTGCTTCCATTCTGGCAACTGGGGAAAACGTCTCTTCAAATTCGATCCTTTCAACCTATGTGTATCCTTTACATACCAATATAGCTTAGTTCCTTGTAACATGTCCATATTCATTCAATTTATTTATGAAAACCCACTTTGTGCCAATCACATTCTTGTACCTTGGTCTTGGAACCAATTCCCAAGTGTCATTCTTCTCTATTTGATCCAATTCTTCATTCATGGCCTTTTTCTAGAATTCATCCTTGCTGACCTCTTCAAAACTGTTTGGTTCAATCATAAATAGAGTACAAGGTGTAGTTGTTTTGGTGAATGAATTCTTCTTCTAGTCTCAACTCCTGCATCCTTGTTTCTGATAATCTGATTTGAAGGATGATTCTTCTGTACTTGTTTGCTAGATGTCTTCGGAGGCGCTTGTTGAATTTGATCTTCTACTTCTATCCGATCTTCTTCATCTTCCCTTTCTACTTCTTCTTCATCATTTTATTCTTCTTCGTAAACCTGTTCCACTGATTTGTTTTTTGCTTCCTTTAATTTCCGTCTACCTGTTTCATCAATTGTTACATTGATGCTTTCCACAACTTTGTTCAACCTGAGATTGTAACACTTGTATGATTTCCTTGTACTTGAGTAACCAACAAGTACACTTTTGTCCACACGAGAGTTGAAATTTCCCATTCTGCCATCTTCTCTTTTGATGTAGCATTTGCTTCCAAACACTCTGAAGTGCTTCACATTTGTTGGTCTTCCTTTCCATATCTCGTAGGGAGTTTTGTCACTGTTGTTTCTGAGCATTACTCTGTTTTGAATGTGAACTGTTGTATGCACTATATGTGTCCAAAAAACAACTTTCAATTTATAATCCATTAACATTGTTCGAGCCATTTCCTGTATTGTCTTGTTCTTTCTTTCATCAAATCCATTCTGTTGAGGTGCCCTAATAATGAAGAATTGCCTTTTTATTCCATGCTTGCTGCAGAAATCCATAAATTCCTTTGAAGTAAACTCTCCTCCATTATCAGATCTCAAACATTTAATTTTTGAATCCATTTCATTTTCAACCATTTCCTTGTAAACCTTGAAGTTTTCAAATGCTTCTAACTTATTCTTGAGAAAGAAAACTGCAGTCATTCTTGTATAATCATTAACTAATAACATAAAGTATTTCTCACATTTTAAACCCTTTCTTCTAGTTGGTCCAAAAAGATCAATATGAAAAATTTCCAGTGGTCTTGTCGTTGAGTATTCCTTTGATTTGAACCTGGTCTTTGTTTGTTTTCCTCGTTGACAATGCTTGCATAATGTGTTTGTTGGTTTCGTGATCTGGGGAATTTCTCTGACTACTTCCTTTTTGCTGAATTTAACGAGGTTATCAAAGTTTATGTGACCCATTCTTCTATGCCATAGACAACCTTAATATTCCTTTCCTAGAAAACACTTTTCATTTCCAATTTCACTTAATACATATATGTTGCTTGAATTTCTTGCAGTTGTTGCAATCAATTTTCTTGAACCTTCTTTTCTTATCTCGCACTTATATGAATCGAATGTAAGATTATGACCTTGGTCACACATTTGAATTACACTTAGAAGATTATGTTTCATATCTTCCACTAGTAGAACATTTTCTACCTTGGTATTCTTGTTTCCAATTCTGACTGTGTCTTTTCCAATTATTCTAGCTGAGTCATCATTTCCAAAAGAAACTAATCCATCTCTTTCCTTTATTGATGTAAGAAACTTGTCTTCATCACCTGAAATATGTTTTGAAAAAACAATAACAACATACCAACCACGTTTCTTATGGTTATCTTGTAGAGTGAGTGTGCATTCTTCATTGCTATATTGATTCTGCTTTCTTATCCATGTTCTCTTCCAAGGTTCCTGTCTGTGACTGTTGTTATTCTGTTGTGATTCTCTAGGAGGGACTATCATTCTACAATCTTTGGCCATGTTTCCAAAGTTGTTGCACTTGTAGCATTCCACTTCAGTGCTCAATGATTCAAACTTGTTGTAGTTTCTTCTCTTTGTTTCACTAAGCCTTCTTGGATAACCATTTTGTGTATGACTTTCAAAGTTGTTTATGTTTTTTCTATTAGCTCTACAATTTATAGTTTTATGTCCAAAATTATTGCATGCATAACATAAACCAAAAAAGATAGTTTGATACCTGGGATTTGAATATCTTCTTAAAGGAGTTACTCTTATGAATCCTTCTTCTTCTTAAGGCATGTTTGTTTCTGACTGTCGTTGATTCTGAAATCTAAATCTTCTCGATGGAGGAGTGTCCATGTGATCTTCCTTGTAGAACTTCCTATCCCCTCTTATTGTTTCTGCATAGAATTTTGGATATCTTTCTTGATCTGTCATTTTGGAGCTTGATCCATTTTCTATATGATTGTATCCAAGTCTAGAATTGTCATGATTAGGCCTTTGACTGTTGATAATGTCTTCCAAAATTTTTGAGTTGTTCTGCATATTTTTCTTTTGAAGATTCTTTCTCAATGCGACAATATCTGCTTCCAAATTTACAATGATCATGTCTCTTTCTTCTAACTGTTCTTTGAATGATTCTTCAATTCTTTTATCTTCTTCTATTTGAACCTTCAATTCCGTGATGATCGGTTCTAGTTTTTGAGTGTCTTGTTTCTTATTTAGTTCTACTTGGAGCTTTTTTTTCTTTTCTTTTCTCTTTTTATAACTTCTATAACACTCAACAATTCTTTTCGGTAGTCAACTTTTTCCTCTTCATATTCTTCTTTGGTGGCTTCTTTATCAGAATCTTCTATTTCTATGAATAAAACTCTTGTTGTCTCACTTTCACTAACTTCATCTTCATCTAATGAGGAGTTGTCTTCTTTGGTGCATAAACGTTTCTTGAAGACTTTCTTTTTGGTTCTTTTTCCTTTATATGTTTGTTTTCTATTTGAAACATCTTTATCATTTATTTTCTTTTTTTTATGAGGACATTTGTTAGAAAAATGACCAATACCATCACAATTAAAAAAAATCAATGGAATCTTACCTTTATATCTACCACCGGTTCCCTTTTTCAATCTTCTGACAAAGTTGGCCACTTCTTCATCGTTTTTCGAGATGTCACTATTGTTTCTATATTCTTTTTCTTTTTTCTTTCCCTTTTTATTTGACCTTTTGGATGCTTTGAATGTTTCTTCTTTTATACCTGGATTTTCTTGTTCAGTTCTCATTTCATAGGCTGTGAAGATTCCATGTAGTTCATCCATGCTTATTGAGTCTAAATCTGCTCTTTCTTCTAATGTTGATATCTTAGGATCAAATCTCATAGGAAGAGATCTTAGTACCTTTTGAACAATTACAGATTCTTCAATTTTTTCTCCCAATCCTATGATTGCATTCACTATTTCATCAACTCGTAAGAAGTAAGCTGCAATATTCTCATCTTCCTTCATCTTTAGTTGTTCAAATTGGCCTCTGTAAGTTTGAAGCTTTGTTGCTTTGAATTTTGAATCTCCTTCATAAATATTTTGAATTTTGTCCCAAATCTCTTTAGTAGATTTACAATGTATAACTTTGTTATATATCGAATCACAAAGACCATTCAGAAGTGAATTTGTGGCTTTGGAATTATTTAGACTTATTTTCTTTCCATTTTCATTTGTTGGTGGAACTGTTGGTTCTTTGTATCCATCTACAACTGATTTCCAAAATTCAAATCCCTGTGCCTGTGCATATGTTTTCATCCTTTTGCTCCAAAATGCATACTTTTTTCCATCAAACTGTGGTATTCCATTTTTATACATACTGTTTCTCTCCATGATCTACCTTTCAGTGTTTAAACTGATTTATGAAGGAACCTACTTTTTTACCAATTGTTGGATTACTAAGAGGGGGGGTGAATCAATAATAGATATTTTTTATCCATTTAACCACAATATGCAAGTGTTATTTATCTTTATGATCAATATAGCATTATCATCAAATAATTGCATAGTAAATAAAAAATGAACAAATGAGAAATCATACACATACACACTACACCAGTATTTTTACGTGGAAACCCAATGCGGGAGAAAACCACAAAATGTTTTTTTCTTATTTTTCTTTAAGAATTACATTCATTAGAAGCACCAACTTCCTTTGTTTTCCAGCTACAACTGGAAGGAGGCTCCAAGCCCCTATTTTCAGGCTACAACTTGAGGGAAGCTCCAACTACCCAATTCTCTGGATACAAACAAAAGGAGGCTACAACCCCCTATGTTATTTGGCTACAACCACCTATCCTTGCCCCATCCAACCGCCCTGAAATATAAGTGCCAAATGTAGAAACTGAATATGTCATAGTCACAACCTATTCTATCAAATATGTCACTGTATACTCATCAACCAATCTAATTTGATCACATATAGCTCAAATACTATACCATAATTTTGTACCTCAAACCATGTGGTAGAACTTGATTGTTATACAACCTCTATCTGTACCAATAACTTTAGCAACACACCTCAACCAAAATCCCTCATAAATTTCATAATCCAAATATGATTTGTAAATATGTAATAGACCTGGTGTATATGATCACATACCTGCAAACCTTTTGTAACTTTAAAAACAAGAGACTAGCATTTTCATCAAACTTTACTTTAGTCTCACATGATTAATTTTGGATTAGTCAACAACCCTAACTTGAAATAATCATAAATATGTACATGTAATGAATAAATATGGGTGAAATCATGAAGGTGGGTTACACTTTTGCTTGTTTTATGACAAAAAAAACTGTATTTTCACAAGTTATTCAACTTCTGACATATAAAAGTATTTTTTTTATTTAGAATTTCATTTTACAGTAAAAACAAAACTTG
>ML778419.1:268190-298113 GCA_009831015.1 Picea engelmannii
GGAAAAAAAAATATCCGGCCAACCAAATTTATTCACGCAAATCGAGGGCCCGGTTATGGGTCCGTTCGATTTGACGTTTTTTTTTTCGGCCGAGCAATAGTTCAGCCGAAAAATATATTTTTCGGCCGAAAAATATATGTAGTTCGGCCGAAAGTTGGTTTTCCGAAATTTTGGAGACCAGATTGTCACGAAAGTGTAACCCACCTTCGTGATTCCACCCATATCTGAAAATAGTACACAATGTTCTTCAGTGTATTTTCTACAATTCCTCCAGGTTGCACTACTTGGAACCTCCCAGGATAGGATTTATAGCAAAAATGATATACCTCGGTGGATTCTGGTTTATTCTAGAGAGCGAACTTGTAGAGCATGCCCCACACAGAATATTTTCTATATGGATTTGAAAATGGTACAAAGCATAATACAGATTGTACTCTAACCAATACATTTGGTCTTACTAAATTTGGATTTGTTATGAAGAAGTTATGACGTTTTTACCCGAAACACTTGTTTTAGACTAGTTTCAAGACTAGCCACAAACCATATTTTTCATGGAGTGTAACTCCAAAAATAAAATGACCCACAATCTTAGAAAGCATCATCAAAAGAATTTATCCTCCCTTGAATTTCAACCTTCTTTACTTCACCTTCCCTCTGAAATTCATGTTATATCTCATTTGGTTACCCTAGTTACTTGTAGATATTCAATATGCTCAATGGATACTAATGGGAGACCCTTGCTCTCTTATTTATACTCTCCAAGTAGCTTCCTCTAGAAGTATCCACTTAACCACTTTGTCCACTTAGCCACTTTTTCCACTTAACCAACTTTGTCCAGTTAGCCACTTTGTCCACTTAACAACTTTGTCCACTTAACCAACTTTGTCCACTTAGCCACTTTGTCCACTAAACCACTTTGTCCACAAATAGTAAACTCTCCAATTCTAGTTGAAACTAATTTATTTTTAATTGTTTTTCATGTTTCAACCACTTAACCCATGACTAACCACTTTGACTGGTCAACTTCTTCTAGGAGCTTCTAGAATAATTTGACTTATTTGACCTTCTATGGGCTTCTAGATAACTCATGAGGGTTCTCCAACTTCATATGGCCATAATTCTCTAACCGTGAAGAGTTATGTGACGTTCCACATATCACCACAAATGGCATGAAATATACTATCCATCTAGAATAGTCATACCTATAAATTCATTGATATTCATGCTTTTATACATCAATCAAACATAACTCCCTTAATCATATTGTTGGGGCCACTGGAATTTTCTACCAGGATTTCTTCAAGGGTTGACATCAATGACAACCAACCTAATTAATCAACAAAAAAGACTCTGCATTGCTTGAAAAATATTCATAGTTGATTCCCATCCATGCTACCATTTTTCATTCATTATAACCCCCTCATATTCCCAATGACCCTATCATTCCTTGTTCAATTGCAGTTAATTATTAAATTAGATCTGGCAAAATTGTGTTAATGGATGGATTATGTATTCTTTTGTTTGCGAATGATAAAGCCAACACCTTGATTTTATTTAGGTAGAGTATTAGAGAATGGATTGTTAAAATTTTGCATATTCTGATTGAAATATTTCTTCAGGATGAGTTTCTTTAGCATGGGCAAAAATGGGAGAGGTGTAAACAGAGGTAGAGGAAAAAGTTGTCAAAGAGGCCATAGAAGGCCACGATTCCCAATACATTTTGATGTTGATCCACAAGAAATAAATAAGATTTTCCAAGCTGGGTTTTTCAATCTAGTTGGATAAGGAATTCTACAACCTAGGCCTAAGAGGCCTCCTTTCCAGCCTCACCAAAATTTCTCTCGTATCTATGTGCCTCCTCATGTTTCTATGCAGCCAGAACCACCTGCCAATCATGGTTGGCAAGAGATCATCCATCAACCTGCTGCACATCATAATGGTTGGCCTACAATATCGTTGCCATTTCCCCCTCCTCCACCGCCATTTAATCCAAATGCCCAAGCCGATCGCATTGCTTCACCAACCTAGTCTTCACATGCAATAAAAAGGCTTAAAATTACTAAACGAGAGATTGATAAAGGGAAAAAAGTGGCCAATTCCCCTAACTCTTCCGAGAATTACTCGGAATCAATGTCCTCCGATATCCACCTCAAGGATAATTTCTCCCATGTCATCAGTGAAATCCATCCTCAAGGTTCCAATCAGCCTAAAGTCGCTACAGAAGGAAAAACAACAGAAAGATCAAAAGAGAGAAGTAGTGAAAAGAGGCAAACCGCCTCTCATAACAAATATGGTTTTTAATGTTGTTAATGCTATTTTCTTTTGAGGACAATTTTTAATTGATATGACATAATATTTGGAAAAGAAATAGGCATTTAGAAAAACAAATTGGACAACATGGATATAATGTTATTTTTGGATATAGTCATGTTTTATTTTTTATATTAAAATATTTGACTATTAATACGAGGATGGGAGTTACAAGGAAGATGTTGGAATTAATTTTTTGGGGTATTATACTTCATGTTTTGATGATTATTAAAGAAATGAAAATGGGAGTGACAAGGGGTCCCACCTATTTAGTTATTATTTAAATAGACCCTTATTTATATATTATTATTTATTTGTCTCAACTAATTAGTTAAGCTAATTAATCTTAACAAAAGAAAGGTAGTTGAACTACCATAACTTATTGAGAAAGAATAAAATATCAATCAATTGAGGAGACAAAAAGAGGAGAGAACAAAAGGAGAACTTAGTATATAAAGTCTTATCTGTACTTGTGAAATACTTCTTTTTATTCATTCATTTTGAGTTTACTAGAAAGCTAAACCATCTTGATGATAACAGGGTCTTATTGAAGGCATCATGTTTCAAAACTGAATCATATCTTTCAACAACTTGTTTCTAAAGGTTATGATCTTTCTTGGCAGTAAGTGTGTTCTTGTTTGTTTATGGATTATATTTCATGACTGATAAAGGATGTTTTGCAGAGTCAATTGACAACACTTTTATGGAAAGTTGATCCAGATCTTTAGCTTCAATTTATTTTATTGTCAAAATATTTTTGTATGGTGTCCATCAGAGACTTCTAAATCTGACTTTGGTCCCACCCTCGCAGGGGTTTGTAAATAATTTTTTTCTTTGTATCTTAGAATGAAATTAATATAAAAATCAGATTTCTAATTTCATTTCACATGTGTATCTTAATGATATTGTTCAGATTTTACTTTTATTCTCGTCTCTTTTCCTGTACACACTTATGTATATATTTTCTTTCTTTCTTTTGCAAAGTTACATATAAAATCAACCTTAGTCCCTAGTACATATTACATGTGGATTAAGATATTGTTTTGAATTAAAGGCTATAAACTCCGAGTAACATTCCCAACTAAATTAACTTAACCTAGTAAGATCTGAAAATGATTGAGTAAGGTTCATACATTTTCCTCAACATTTATTTGGCGACCATACTGGGGAGATCTTCCATATCTCTATGGTTGATTGTATCACGATTGTATTTTATTTTTCTGTTTTTTCTGATTACTCTGTGACTGATTTTTTCCATGATAGTACCTGTTGCGAGAAAACCCAATATTGGAAATGGTATTCATGACCAAACCAACATTATATTGACTTTATTCAACACTATTTTAGAAATGGCTAGTACTTGTGCTGAACTTGAACGCTCTTGAGAAGAAAGTGAAAGGGACATAAATATTCATGAATGTTGGGAAGCCAGGCAAAGGTAGCCCAGAAATCAACAGTAACCTTTCCTCTTACATGTATAATCTGTTTTGCTTCATGTCCTCTAATTCTTGTATTTCTCAAAGAAGAAGAGGATTGTCCCCTGAATTTACTCTTATTTATGAAATAGGGAGGAGAAATTTTGTTTTAAAAACACAAAAAAGTGCTCTTAGGAGAATCATATCTCATTTTGCGAGTTCATATTCATCACCCATACCTTTCACCTTCAATATGACGTCCTCAGGTAGTAGTAGTGGCACCGAAGGTTCCTCCTCCTCACAACCTTTTGCTTCATCTGTGATTGGTAGTATCTATAGTCATCAAATCCCTATTCAATCTACTACCAATCCTTACAAGGTCATTAAGAAATATGGGCTTTTCCAATTTGAGGAAGATGCTACAACCACCCCCTGGCACGTGTCTTCTCCCTTGAATCTCGCACCTTCCACCCAAGCATTACCGAAATTCAAAGATCATTTACCTAGGTTCTTGAGAATGGTACTGTTACCACAAATGAACACCTGGTAGAATTTTCTAATGATTTTGATAACATAGGGGCTAACGATAATGATACTTTCATGCATTTATTTGTCAATTCTCTTGAAGGGAAAGATGCAGTAGATTTTTTTGATCTCTCGCCCAAAATCCTTTCAACTTGGGAATAATTGGTCTATTGGTGTAAGTCCACTTATGGATAACCCAAGAGTCCAGCTGATCAATTAATGGAATAAAACAACGTTGCCTATAAATATGGTGAAACCATTAAGTATTTTAACCTTTATTTCACCAAGCTATATAATCAAATTCTCAAATTAATCTATCCTCAAAATCAAGCTGCGTTCATGAACTACTATAATGATTTACCTTCTCCTTATCATCATAGACTTGAAGAAAAGGCTATTGAAAATATCAATTCTTCCCTTCATACTTCCTTAGAATATGAAGAGAAACTTGGCCAAGAAAACAAACATGTCTGCAATTCTACAACTCATGCAAGATATGAATAATAGGATGATAGCTTATGAACAAAAGGGAATTTCCTCTTCCTCTTCACCCAGGTCTTCTTCTTCTTCCCTAGCGCCTTTTAGAAATACTAATGAGAATACTTTTCATCCAAAGTCCATAATGACTCGCACTTGGTGTAACTTATATGAAGAAAATCATGATGAAAATACCTACGGAGTTAAAACAAATGCTAGAGATAAGATCTTTGGAAAAAGGATCGATACCATGATCGTTGTTTTAGATTGCGCTGAACCAGAGGATGTTATGGTAGTCAATACCAGGAATAAATCTTACACTGCCAAGAGAAAATTTGATCTTCCCCACACTTATTCTGCTCCGATCTCATCTTCTCAAAATATTGATACACAAACTGTCAGAACTTCAAGTGATCAAAGAGTATCTTATTCTCTTCTCTCTTCTAAGTAAAATATCCTTAACCAATTGGCTAATATCAAAGTTGATGCTACCCTTTTGGACATGTTTTTCATCCCAAAACAACAGAATCATCTTAAGAACTTTATGGAAGGTAAGGTTTCCACCATAGCCAATCTATTTGAAGAGTCTAAGGAAGAGGATTCAACTGTAAATATGATAGGTTTAAATAACTTTAATATCCCTGTAAAAAAAAACCATTCCTATATTTCAATAAAAATCATGGATAAAATAGCTCATTATTTCCTAATTGATGGCATATCTAGTCCAAGTGTGATGTCTAAAATTATCATGGAAGAGCTTGGCTTATCTTTTACCAACGAAAATTCTAGAAGCATGCTCTCTTATAATAATTTGCAACAATCAACTATAGGTGAAATCAAGGATGTAACCCTAGTTTTGTGTGCACATCCCAAGATAAGGACAAATCTCAATATACAAGTAATTGACATGCCGATGATTAATTACTCAATTATTTTGGGAAGGGACTGGAAAGCGTTAACTGGTGGATACCTTTCACTTGATGACACACATTTGTCTGTCCCTCGAAATAGAAAGAACAATATAATTCTTAGGGAAGGAAGAATTTCACCTTATATAGAGAGTATCCCCCAACCTAATGTAAATTATCTCGAAGAATATTTAGGGGTGTACTCTATATTTTCTGATGAAGGTGATACTATACTTGAACCAATTGGTTTTGATGATGGCATGTGATACATGCATTTCAATGGCTCATGTTCTAATGAAGGTAATGGATCCGACATCATTATATATTCCCTTATAGTAAAAATTCACAATTTCTCTTATAGGTTTGAATTTTCTCGTACAAACAATGTTGTTGAGTTTGAGGCCTTATTGTTGGGCATTGAAAATGCATATAACCTTGGTTGTGGCCACCTTACATTCTTTGGTGATTCTAAACTTGTTTTGAATCTTGTGTGAAAGATTTATGTACCAAACAATAATTTACTTAAGTGTTATACCCAAGTTGTTTGGATGTTGATTTCAAATCTGTTATAATTTAACATCACTCATGTTAAAAGGGAACTTTATTCAATGGCTGATAGATTAGTTGTTTTTTCGGCTTCCCTACTCAAATTTTTTTACCTCAAAGACCTGATTGTACGTTCCAATCTCTATACCGTCTTCACCTCCTTGACAACGTAGAATCATGGAAATTTTTCTCTAGTGATGAAGGAATTTGCGCTTTCATACAAAATGAACCATTTAAGCCAAAGGAAATAATCTTTGTTGAAGATGAAAAATTTCCTAAAGGCTTGACTCCTCTCGGAAGTTCATTTTCGTCAAGTGATGTAGGAAAAAAATAAATACATAAATAGGAGGAGTCAAAAAGGAAAGTTGGTGATACCATTTCCTTGAATATTGGGACATCCAAATATCCAAAGATCATTAAATTAGGTTCCCAATGTTCTGATGAAGAGAAAGAGAAATTCATGGAATTAATCCATGAGTTTCAAAATGTTTTTTCCTGGTCATATGAGGATCTTGTTGGTTTTGATCCTTCTCTCATAAAACATGCCATTCTTATCACGAAAGGGGAAAAATCATTTAGGCAAAGGAAACGACCTATTAATTCTGCACTTGAAGCCACTATTAGGTAATAATTGGAAAAATTATTGAAAGCTAATATAATCTTTCCAGTGAAGTATTCTGAATGGGTTTCAAATATGGTCCTTGTTCGGAAAACCATCGATCAGATTAGATTATGTGTCGATTTATGTGCATTAAACAGGGTAAGTATCAAAGATCAGTTTCCACTTCCTAATATGGAGTTGATTTCAAAACAGGTTGCAGGGTCTCAAATGATGTCCTTAATTGAGGATTTTTATGGATATAATCAAATCAAGGTAAAAATGATCGATAGATATAAAACCACATTTACCTCACGTTGGGGAACACTTTATTATGAACATATGCCATTTGGTTTATCTAATGTAGGTGCCACCTTTCAAAGAGACACGCAGATATCTTTTGATTATCTAATCGGTAATATTATCCAAGTTTATCTTGATGATTTGATTGTTTATTTTAAAAACTGATTGCATCATTTTAGTCATCTTAGAAAAGTTCTCATGCACTGCAAATGTTTTTGTGTTTCTTTGAATCCTTCCAAGTTTATTTTCGATGTCACAAAGGGTAAGCTTCTCAGTCACATTGTTTCCAATTCAGGGATAAGTATAGATCTTGAGAGGATTACTTCCATTCTAAACCTCCTTTCCCCCACCTCCAAGGAAGAAGTTCAAGCTTTCATGGACATTATTAATTTTGTTTGTATATTTGTTCCTGATTTTGCTATCATGGTTAAACTAATCCATAATATTTTGAAGCAAGATCATTATTTTTATTGGACAGACGATGTCGAGAATGATTTCCTTAGGATTAATAAGGAGATTAGTTATGCGTCGGTTTTGGCGAAACCAAATTTTGTGAAATATTTTATAGTATATACCAATTCCATTGAGGAAGCAATTTCTGTTATCCTCTTGCAATGCGATGACCAGAACAATGAAAAACCTGTAGCTTACATGAGTCAAAGTCTATCAGATGATGAGGTCAAATATTCTTTTATTGAGAAACATGCTTTCAGTATTATCAAAGGTATAGAAAAAATTCTCCATTTTATTTTGGGAAAACATACTCATGTAAGAGTCCCTTTTCCTATTGTAAAGTTTCTACTTTCATATACATGTCTTTCGGGAAAACTTGCACATTGGCTTGCAAACATTCAGGAGCATGATTTGACAATCATGACTTCAAAGACATTAAAGGGATGAGACCTATCCCTTCACTTAGCTCAACATGCTGAGCCAAGTGAAGAACTAGATAATCAAAATAACCCTCTTTCAGCGTTATTTTATATTGAAAATCAAAATCTCTCTATATATGAGCATCCTTGGTATAAAAATCTGGTGTATTATTTGCAGTTCCAAAGGTGCCTAGATGAGTTGTATCCTCATTAGAGAAGGAGAATCCACCTTGAAGCTTCTAAGTATATCATTTTAGCGGACTCCTTGTTTAGAAAATTTGTTGATGGTTTGCTTCTATGATGTGTAAATGATGAAGAAGCACAAAAGTTATTACACGAAGTACATGGATCATCAACATTTGTCATCCATATTGGTGGCCATTTTTCTACTAAAGCTACTACTTTTAAGATCATAAGAAATGGTTATTACTAGCCTTTGATCTTTTGTTATTATTATAAATTTGCAAGGTCCTATGATAAATGCCAAAAATTCACTGGTAAAGAATGTCTTTATGCCATGCCTCTACAGCCTGTCCTTCCGGATTTCCCTTTTTCTAAGTGGGGCATATACTTTATTTGTCCAATCAATCCTTCATCCTCTATGGGGAATATATTTATTTTGACATCCAATGATTACTTTAATAAGTGGACTGAGTTTGTCCCTCTTAGACACACGCAGTATGAACAAGTAATTTATTTTTTGGAGTCTAATATATTTTCCATATTTGACCTTCCATTTGAAATCATTACATACAATGGTCCAGTCTTTATTTCTGCAAAATTGACACAATTTCTAGCTAAATTAGGTGTCAAGCATTTCACTTGATCTTCTTATTACCCTCAGGGAAATGGACAAGTAGAGTCTACTAATAAAAACATGGTTAGGATTATAAAGAGAATCATAGAAGACAAACCTCGCCAATGGCACACACTTCTGATTTATGCTCTTTGGGCAGACTGTACAACCACCAAAGCAAGTACACGATTTACTCCCTTTCAGCTCCTATATGACCAAGAGGCTATTTTTCCTATTGAACTAGAGATTTCTTCCTTACGCTTGATGCTACAAACTGAAGAATTAAATTCTTCTGATGTTTCTCAAAGGATAGATA
Source organism: Picea engelmannii (assembly GCA_009831015.1). Lineage (NCBI taxonomy): Eukaryota > Viridiplantae > Streptophyta > Pinopsida > Pinales > Pinaceae > Picea > Picea engelmannii. The sequence goes on from ML778419.1 coordinate 277,257, forward strand.
CACTACTAACCTTGGAAGAACAAAAACAAAATTTCTTGGAAAATCTAAAAAAAATGCAGCAAACGGTGAAGAAGTATTTTAACAAAAGAGAAAAAACTGCTAAATTTAAAATTGATGACAAGGTCTTGTTCTGGGATTCAACCCATGCTGAGAGAGGGAGACAGTCTAAATTACAAAAGTTATGTCTAGTTCCTTTCAAAATCAATTTTTTCCTCAACACAAATTCATATCTTCTTAAATACATGGGTGAGTGATTGTTTTCTTACAGTACCAATGGTTCCCACTTGAAAAATTATGTGGAACCATCTTGACCACTGGTTCTATTTTGTGTAAATATGACTATTGTATATATTTTTGTCTTATATTTTTTCTGTCACTTTGTTTTATTGAGTTTTATTTTCTGTTGTTTGTTTTGCATATTCATCATCAATAACATTTGGAACAATTTTTCCAGAATGATGTCATTCTGTAAGTATTGTTGATCAATAAAAACAAGATAAACACAGCTGCTACGATATCTTCTTTTTGAGACACTAATGGAATAGATTTTTTCTTTCAATACTTTTGTAGTATAGTTGGTTTTGTTTTCTTCCTGGTTTCTGCTATCCCTTTCTTCCCTCCATTATGAGATTTAAGAGCATATCAGAAACATTCTCCTTGGATTTATTAGAAAATAAACATCATTAGTTATGAACTTTGTTGATTTTTAGGCATACAGGACCACTTCCCCTCACACATCTCACTTTCCATAAGTTATTACCCGAAATCTCATCTCATCTTTTCCCTTAAACCATCATTTTCCACCTGTTGCATAACTATTTTTTGAGCAGTTTCAATCACCTACTTCTACTAGTCTGTGGATCCTAACATTCTAGGTTCTAAATTTGTTGAGAACAAATTTCCCTGTGGAGTCGCCAGTTTATTGATGCCTAAAAAAAGCGCAACATAATGTTCCTTTCTGCAAATAGGTTTCAATGCATTATTAATTATATATATCTTAAATAATACTAAATAGGTGGGACCCCTTGACAAAAACAATGATAGAAAGTGCTCTTCTTATTTGCGCTCCTAATTACCTTGCAAAAAGGATTCACAGTTTCGAAGAATAAGAGTGCAAATCCTAACCTATTTACATGTGAAATTGATGGATGATAAGAGTGCTAGCAATTTGATTTCAAAATAAAAGAAATTTTTATTGTATTAAACATATTAGTCCACTCTTTCTACCCTTATGTTTTGATATATTGTTGCAAATATCAATAATACACCACTCATGGTATATTTTCATGCATGGGGAAATACTTATTATGTTGGATATGAAACCCCACTAGCGAGGAATGTGGGACATATTATTTTGATGCTAAGTGTTAAATGGGATTTTATTATTATGGAGTTCAAATTAGAGGTCTATTTGACTTTGAATTTGGAAATGGCGCTTTATGTTCTATGCATTTAGATATGCGATGGCGATATTCTATGATTGAAATACATTTATTTTTTGCAAAATTGGAAGAGCTCTATTTTTTGCTGTGTTTGATGGAATTAAATGAGAAAATAAGGGAAGCAATGTGCATTTGTTGCACGTCATTGTTACCCTACCTCGAAGCTACCACCTTCACTTTCTCCTCGCATTTATTTTTCTACTCTGGTTAGCAGCACCTCAATTGTGCTCGTTTGTTGGAGGAAAAATAATTGTTCTCTTAAGCTTTCTAGTATTCTTCTCACAAGTATGTTGTCTCTTATCTCTCCATTCATGATGGTCAAATCTGCTCCAGATAAAATTACTATGTTGGCTCTTGTAGTTTGCATGCATAATGTGTTTGTTTTCCAAATCTTTTAATGGATTTACTGTGGGAATTTAGGCCGTACAACTCACATTTTGAATTCGATTTCTTCATGTTGGCATTAAAATGTTTCAAAATGGAAATTGTGTTCGACATTTTGTTTTGTTTGAATTGTGTGGTTGTATGGGCCTAGAGTGAAGGTGATATTATTATGATATGGTTGTTGATAATTAATTGTGGGTGAAGGTGTTCATTTTYGCTCATTACATATGATTATTACCGAGGGTTTCCTCTGTAAAAAAAAATATGCAGTTGGGTCTTGTGAATATTGTGTAGCACCCTCACCCTAGAGGAGATGCAGTCTTATTTTTTTTTAACCACAGTTTGGATGTTGTGGGTGGYAGGGGTGCTTTATCCTRTTGCCTATTGAAGGAAAAGAGTTGGGTTTTTATTTGCCCGCAACCCATGTTTCAAACCCTATTCCTATATTTCTTCTCTATACCTCTTCTCCTCTTATAATACATATGAGAATCAATAAAAGAAAATCCATTTTCAAAATTTTGTTGAATTATGTGACCCACAATTGGTTTCGTGATTATTGTGTTGTATCCTTACTGCATATCGACACTTTCAAAGTCTCGCAGTCACTTCGTATTATCCTTTCCATTGTTTTAAAAGGTTCTAGAACTATGTGTATTATCTTATAGTCACTATGGGAATGAAATATTTGGCTCTTCTTGTAGCCATACCTTGAGGCCCGTGCCTAGTTTTCAGTCCCAAACCTTATTTTCACATTCGATAATGTGGACATGTGAATATTATAGACCTAGTTTCAAAGTCTTGTCCAAATATTCGATCCAACAGTTGGAAAGATTGAGGTCTCCCACAAAATTATCGCTTGTTTTTTATTTATCTACGAGGTGGTTTGAACGATTTTGAGTTTAAAATAATTTTTATCAAAACAATGCCCACCAAAGTCGCAGGGTGCTTTCAATCCCAGTTTGTTTGCAGCTATTATTGGAAGTTGTGATGTGAATATTATATAGAATAAAGAGGATATCTATATGTTTCTCTTCCTCTCATGATGTTTGGGACATTCTGTATGATTATGACTGAGCTAAATTGTTTTGTAAACAATATCCTATAGAAAGTTATGATAGTTTAAAGGGATAAATGAAATTCATTTTCTTTTATATAATCATATTAATTTCACCTGAGTTTTATATTTTGTGATTTAAAAGGATTGTTTCTAGGTCATGGATATTGTGTATGAAGTTTAAAAGAGTGTTATCATACAAATAAATTTGGTGGAAGTTTTGGATGGAAAACAATGGATATTCAAATGATTTTGTAGACATTGGCAATGTTGATTTTAAAGTTAAAAAATGTTATTTCTTGTAACAGAAAAATAATCTTTTTTTTTCTCGTTCATTGTTTCATTTTTTGTTCATTATACGCCTGGCACCTTCCCAATAACATTTATCCATCCTCTATTCTTTTATCTTGAATATCATTTTTTAAAAAGGATTAAAAAGGATTGGATAATGATTCTGGGTTGGAAATTGTCACATGGAGATATTGTTTTTGAAAGAAAAGGACTCTGCATTGCTTGAAAAGTATTCATTGTTGATTCCCATCCATGCTACCATTTTTAATTCATTATAAACCCCCTGATATTCCCAATGACCCTATCATTCCCTGTTAAATTGCAGTTAATTATTAAATTGGATTTGGCGAAATTGTCTTAATGGATGGATTGCATATGGTTTTGTTTGCTAATAATAGAGCCAACATCTTGATTTTATTTAGGTAGAGTATTAGTGAATGGATTGTTAAAAGTTTGCATATTCTAATTGAAATATCTCTTCAAGATGAGTTTCTTTAGCAAGGGCAACAATGGAAAAGGTGTAAGCAAAGGTAGAGGAAACAATTGGCAAAGAGGCCATAGAAGGACACAATTCCCAATACATTTTGATGTTGATCCACAAGAACTAAATAAACTTTTCCAAGCTTCATTTTTCAATCTAGTTGGCCAAGGAATTCTGCCACACAAAAATTTCTCTGGTATTTGTGTCCCTCCTCATGTTTCTATGCATCTAGAACCACCTGCCAATGATGGTTGGAAAGAGACTGTCCATCAACCTGCTTCACATCATAATGGTTAGCCTATAGTATCATTTACATTTCCCCCTCCTCCACAACCATTTAATCAAAATTCCCAAGCTAATCGTATTGCTTCACCATCCTAGTCTTCACATGCAAGCAAAAGGATTAAAACTACCATGTCTGAAGCATAGATTGATAAAGGGAAAAAAGTGGCCAATTCCCCTAACTCTTCCAAGAATTCCTCTGATTCAATGTCTTCCCATATCCACCTCAAGGATAATTTCTCCCATGTCATCAGTGAAATCCATCCTCAAGGTTCCAATCAGCCTAAAACTACTACAGAAGGAAAAACAATAGAAAGATCAAAAGAGAGCAGTAGTTAAAAGAGGTAAAGCACCTCTCATAACAAATACGGTTTTTAATGTTGTTAATGCTATTTTCTTTTGAGGACAATTTTTTATTGGTATGACAGAATTTTTGGACAACGAATACACATTTAGACAAATTTTTTGGATAGCATGGATATAATGTTATTTTTGGATATAGTCATGTTTTGTTTTTTATATTAAAATATTTGAATATTAATATGAGGATGGGAGTTACAAGGCATATGTTAGAATCAAATTTTTGGGGTATTATACTTCATGTTTTGATGATTATTAAAGAAATGAAAATTGGAGTGACAAGGGGTCCCACCTATTTAGTTATTATTTAAATAGACCCTTATTTATATATTATTATTTTTTTGTCTCAACTAATTAGATAAGATAATTAAGCTTAACAAAAGAAAGGTAGTTGAACTACCATAACTTATTGAGAAAGAATAAACTCTCAATCAATTGAAGAGACATAAAGAGGAGAGAACAAAAGGAGAACTTAGGATATAAGGTCTGCTCTGTACTTGTGAGATACTTATTTTCTTCATTCATTATGAGTTTACTAGAAAGTTAAACCATCTTGATGACAACAAGGTCTTATTGAAGGCAACATGATTCAAAACTGAATCATATCTTTCAACAGCTTGTTTCTAAAGGTTATGATCTTTCTTGGCAGTCAATGTGTTCTTGTTTGTTTATGGATTATATTTCATGACTGATAAAGGATATTTTGCAGAGTTAAATGACAACACTTTTATGGCAAGCTGATCCATATCTTTATATTTATTTTATTTTATTGTCAGATTCTTTTTGTCTGGTGTCCATTAGAGACTTCTAAATATGACTTTGGTCCCACCCTCATAGGGGTTTGTAAAGAGAATTTTTCTTTGTATCTTAGAATGAAATTAATATAAAAATCAGATTTATGATTTTAGTGCACATGTGTATCTTAATGATATTGTTTAGATTTTACTTTTATTCTCGTCTCTTTTCCTGTACACACTTATGTATATGTTTTATTTCTTTCTTTTGCACAGTTACATATAAAATCAACCTTAGTCCCTAGTACATGTTACCTGTGGATTAAGAGATTGTTTTGAATTAAAGGCTATAAACTCCGAGTAACATTCCCAACTATCTTGCCTTATCCTAGTAAGATATGAAAATGCTTGAGTAAGGTTATTCATACCTTTTCCTCAACAAGTACCATGGATTAGTGTTTCATAAACATCCTTAAAAAAATCATCTCTAGCATATTGTTCAATGTAACTTTCATGAGATAATGAACTATGATGTAAAACAATGGATGCATTAATAGAAGGTTTAAATAACATATCAATTTATTTTTTGTATACCTTTCTTATACCCGATGACCAAATGGAATTGTTACAAAATCCCATCCACCAGAAATGACATGACTATTGTAGCTTGGTTTGTGATTGGAGATACTGCAAAGGCTTATGATCTGTATGGATGATTGTCTCTTTTCCCATCAAACAATGTTTCCACTTCTTCACACTTTGAACCAAATAATACAATTCTTTTTCATAAGAAGGGTAATTTATTACCATACCAATGAAGGTCTCATAATGCTAACAAACTAGTTCCTCCTTTTTATTAACACTACTCCCTTGGCATAATCACTTGCATTAACTTCAATCTCAAATGGTTGTTGTAAATATGGCAATGCTAGAATTGGGGTTGTACTTATATGTTCTTTCAATGTATCGAAGGATTTTTTTTGTTTACCTCCACATTGAAATACCTTCTCAGTACTTGTCAGAGCATGTAAAGAAGATGTAATAAAAGAAAATTTACTTCCTCCAATATTGAAATACACCCAGGAAGATCCTAACTTCTTTTACATTATTAGGATTAGGACAATTTATAATGGATTCAACTTCAAAGGGATCAATTTTCAATTCATCACCCCCTACTATATAGTTCCCAAATTCACATTTTTACATCTTTAGGAAAAATTTCATCTTTTTAAAAACATCCAATACTTTCCTAACATGCTTTACATGATCTTACCAACTCTTACTGAAAATAAATATATCATCTAAGTATATTATTACAAAATAATCTATGAATGGATTAAATACATCATTCATAGCCCACATTAAAGTACTAGGAGCATTACAAATCCTAAAGGGCATAACCAACCATTCAAACAAAACTTGTTTTGTTTTAAAAGAAGTTTTCCAAATATCATCCTAAAAAATATTTATTTGATGATAACCACTTCTTAAGTCTAACTTAGTGAAATAAGTTGCATTTCTTAATAGATCCAAAAAATCATCAATACGAGGAAGAGGGTAACATTTCTTCAAAGTAATTTTGTTCAATGCCCAGAAATCCACACACATTCTTTGTACCATCTTTCTTTAGTACCAACAAAATGGTTGATATGCATGGAGAAGCACTTGGCTGGATGACTCCTTTCTCGAGCAACTCCTGAACTTGCTTCTTTATTTATTCATTATCAAGAACATATAATATATACATGCCAATGTTAGGAAAAGATGCATATTGCTACAACTATATCTCATGGTGTATCTCTCTCCTTGGAGGTAATCCTTGTGGTTCCTGAAACACTTCACTATAGCTAGAAATGATCTTTACTAATTCATATTTATGTTTAGGATCACACCCCATTACAACAAATTTTGCCTCACTCCATGCAACTTGCTTGGATGGCCTTCCGTTACCCTCTGCAGTTTTGAAGTCCCCTTTTTGTTCATTCCAGAGCCAAAATTGCACATTTTTACACATATGCATGCCCTAGAAGTTATACAATAAGCATATACATAGGTTTCTCCACTACAACCCGTGTACATCAGGTTTGGTGCTCAAAAATTAAAAAATATGTTGGGTTTCCATGCTATGTCACGAGATCCATGATCCTTGATCTTCCATATAGTGGTAATTCTCTGACTCGGCCCTTCAGTTCCATTTAGAGGCTATAAATTGAGCCATATCCAAGCCTTGAAGAAAATTGGACAATTCAACTTTGAGAGCAAAGACACTCTGGAGAAATTTCACTTCATATTGAGTCTGCATCCCTTTGTCCTTAAAAGTCTAAACTTCTTGTGTTCAGCCCCCAAGCTCTTCCTTATTTGTGATGGAGAACCTCATTGATTCATATATATGAGCTTACCTTTGTTGAGGATTGAAGTGGTGGAGGCCCAGCTTGAGGAACCTAGCTTCTCAGTTCCGATATTTGTTGTTATAGAAGTTTGTAACTTGTGTACTTCTGTTGATTATTTTGATAGAAATACTATTTTCTCGTCTAATTGATGTCTTGAAAATATTTGAATTACTATTCCATGGGAATATTTGTCATGTGTGTTAATGAATTATGATAATTTATATGCAGAAATTATATATTATCACCATATGCTTGTGTATCTTGGTTGTTGAGGACAAGTTGCAGGTATAAATCTTTAGGTCATGTGCTCAATAGTGGTCTTCTTCGAACGTTCGGATGATGTAAGATATTATCCTTGTCTTGTCATCATTTCATTTATATAGAATAATTGGGATTAGAGTTGATTTCTAGGTTTCGTCTTGTATGTTGTGGTTTACCGCTAGCCATAGAGAGATTTTTCTTGTAACATAATTGGCGACCATACTAGGGAATATCTCCTTTTTTGGGGGGTTTTGAGTATTTTTCTCCTTGATTTTCTCTTTGTTTTCCTGAGTTTACTTTTCGTCTGTTTCTTGATAGCTTGTTTTTTACCTTGCATCTAAGTTTCTTGGCTTAACCCTTTCCCTGATAGTGTTTTTCTTGGTATACGTGTTTTTTCCCTTGACATACGTGTACATACACGTGCTTTCTTCCTTTAGGGAGCATATATATAGGCTTACTTCTCAAATAGTCACGTACATAATCTCTTAAGTATTTCTAGTTTAGTTTGATGTTTTTTGGGTGAGTTTTGTTGGTTGTTGAGTCTTCTTGGGTCCCTATTCTAACTGTTAATTTCCTACAAAGTGATAGGAAGCCTTTATATTATTGAATTTTTGGGCAAACTTCTTTCTTGTCATCTTTTTCATTAGTTTTCCTTGCTTATTAGTCTGAGTAGTTTCTTCTAAGTTTCATGTTTGGATTGTATATTTTTTCTTGCAGTAGGTTCTGCCTGTGAGTTTGTTATTCAATCCTTGCATTTTCTTTTCTTTATATCGAAAATACAAAAATATTTTCTTATTTGCATTGTACTTATGGAATTTACACTTTTTATTAATTTGCATTGGTTTTAACGCATTTGGAAAGATTGCACTTCATTGAAATTGTAGAGATTGCACTAGAAAGACTGCATTTAGATGCATACCATGTCTTTGAAATTCAAGACTAGTACTTAACAATGTTTTTATATTTTCTTATTTTTATATGTTGAGTCGTAATACCATCAGTTTCATGACTGCACCTCTTGAGTAAGAAGATTCCATTAATATTAACGTTGATTAATTAAAATTGACTAGAAACAATTTTATTTTTTAAGGTACACAAACAAGTATAGGACATAGGGCCTTGGAATAGGATTTTGTTAGTAAAATTCTCCAAGGATATTAAACTAAACATACGTGTCTGACCAAGGAGTGGTGAAACCCATTTTGTAATCAGTGATGTCAAGAGGCTCCGCTCACATAGGATTTAAGCATGACATCGCAAGAAGTTGGTTGCAGAGATATCCCTCTAATACCTTCCTAGCGTTAGAGATATTTCTGGGGTTCTATTCATATATGGGGATCTTGCTAGTACATTTACCTCCATGAGAGGTGGTGCTTTCAATATTTTAGGCTTTGTTACCCTACTCATACGGTGGACCAGACTTGCAATTTCTCACATGCGCATTGGTTATATCATGGTGATTCTAGTTGCTTCAGATAGGTAGCCACATAGGTTACTTGCAGGGGTTATTCTGCAGGTACCCTGAGTCAAATAAGGGTTGGAAAACACACAACCTTTATGGAGGATTACCTCTCTGGGGGGATCTGACTGATTTCACTGTTAATCCCACGAGGGCCCTTATAACTGATTCTTATACCTCCAATTTATTGAAGGGAGTCTCAAGCCCCTCTTGGGAAAGACATACCTACGCCAGTGTGAGAGGCCCCTTTTCAGCCACTATATCATGTTTGTGTGCATTGTCCCTTTTTCTTTATTTTGGTGTGCTCTCTGATTATTAGTTGGCCCTAGGATTTGTTTTTATATATCTCAAGATCTGAGTCATTGTGGAGCAACACCAACCTCCTCATCGGTCTCTTTGTTTGTTGAAGTTACCACCGTGTCTTGATCCTTTACCGAAGCTTCCTTTGAAAAGGTGTAGAGTTAATAAATGTAGTACATATATCTCCACCTCCCAGAGTCATGATCAGCCAATTATGAGTATTGATTTAGACATGAACATATCAGGAATTCCTTTGAATCCCTTCTCTTATATGATTAGTTGGATCCCCTCGACTCCTTCATCCTCGATGGTGTGGGTGTCGGAGGTTCCCTCATATAGTGCTACCCAGCCTGTGAGTTCTACTCGACCCATGAGAATGAACCCTTTCAGATCTCTTTTTGGTATGTCAATTCATGATTCTCAGTCAATACCTTCAGCCTCTAATCCCTTTTCTTTTGGTATGTTCGAAATGACGCTGCAACTCTCATCCTCCATTTCAATGACTAATGTGAATCCTAGTTTTGGGTCTGGGGGCATGACACCTCCTTATGTTCTCATTTGGTGGAGGTCATATTCCCTAAGTGAATCCTACTGTTGGAGGTTGGAATCCTTATTCCTCCAGGCCTAATCCTATTTTTAGTGCTCCAGGATGGAGTGCTCAAATGGGCGGACAATTTACTTCCTATATTTCATCCTTCATCCCCTCTTCCTCCATGTCGATTTCGATGAATGAATTTATTATGGTGAATTACCCTCTATCCTCTGATGTTCCATTTGGAGGGAGTTAGTTTCACAGTATGGGAAACCCCTAGTGCAGAGTTCATTTGTCTGGGGGTAACGTATATAATCCTTATCATGTCGTTTCCGCAGGTATGGTGCCCTTGAAAACCTTTCATGAATCAATTTGGAGGAGGATATTATCTTACAAAATAGGGCCATGGTATATACCAGAACCCTGGATGGTCTACAATCCCTCAACCCCAATATTTCCTGAGAGGATCGGCTCAGACACCACAACCCTAGCTCCCTTTTCTAGCCACACTTAATCTGCCAGATTTGCAAAATTACTGAATGACCCTATGTGTCACAATCCGTCATGGTCCCCCATCCCCACCAAGCTTCCTTTGGACATTCCAAAATTCAAGGGAAAGACTGGTGAGGATCTGAGTGATCAGGTAACTACTTTTCATCTATGGTGCTCATCTAACTCCCTAAATGACAATTCTATTCGTTTGAGGCTATTTCAATGCGCCCTCACGAGGGTCATTGGGAAATGGTACATTGAGCTATCGAGGGGAACATATGGAAATTTCAATAAGAGGGTATTGGTTTTTCTTAAACACTTCCAATTTTCGGTTCATTATGATGTCAGCATATAACTTGTGTCAACCTTTCACCAAGATAAAGCCATGCATATCTCAGACCATATCTAGGAGTGGCATAGATAGAAGAGGTTGATTAAAGATTACATTCCTCCAGAGTTTCTGTTGAAATGGTTCCTTAAGTCTTTATTGCATTATATTTTGAAGGATATCTCTACATTCGAAGTAACATCTGAGGAGGAATCCATTTTAAAATCCCAACAATTGGACCTCATATATGCTCAATCCAGGATTCTTTATGAAATTCTCCTCGATGCACCATAGTTGAACTACGATCCTAGACAAAATCTCGGGCCTCATGTCGATGGCATCATAGGCTCTCCAAATGATAAGACTATATACTTGGTGACAAAACAATTGAAATATTTGTCTCTAATCCAGCCAGTAGCAAGACAAGCTTTGGATTTGTCCTCCACCACCACCCAGTCGACGGATATGCATTTTGTACTGTCGTATTCTAACCTAAATGGTAACCAACAATCAGGAGGGACTAAGAAGAAAGGATGAGGTAATAATCGTAAGGGTGGGAAAAATATAAATAAAGCCGAGGATGACACTAATAATGATAGATCAAATAATAATGTCGGTGAGGGAAAGAAAGAGAAGCAAAAGGTGATTTTTCCTTGTAAAATTTGTAAATATGATCACCTTACCCACCTATGCCTCAAAATCGAGGAAACCTTAAGGATCTTATCATAGTTTCCTGCTATGCAGATAAATGCATTTCCACATAATCAACATATGGCCCCGGGGACCTCCAACACCAGAAATGTGTTGAGTGGGAGTCAAAACCCCTCGAGACATGAAGGTGGCCATCTATGCATCAATATGGTCAAGTCTTAGATTTATGCAGCCAATTGAACTCATGATTATGATTCTTCACAGATTATTATAGGTCCAGAGTCTCCTCCTCCTCTGGAAACACCCTTGCAGATCGAAAATTTGGAACCTTCGCCTTGTATTATGAAAGGAGTAATAAAGCACTCTACCCATAATCCTAATGCCAAAGCCACCCATAACTGTTCAATTGTCAAACATCTGGGACAAACCCCTTGTGCGATGTTGGCTGTGGAGGTGCTCCAGATGTGTCCTTCACAAAGGAACACCTTGTTATCTGTGTTAGGATCTCTAGACCCATGTGACTCGAAGGCTATCAAGTTTGACATCACGAATGTTAAGCCTCGCTTACCTTACCACATGGCCTTTCAAATACATGTGGAGTACATGAAAATTACCATCAAACGTGATATAATTGGTGAAGGTCATGTGACATGCGTGATGTCCCTAAATTGTTGGAAAGGCATTGGCTCTCCGAACCTATCTCAATCTTTGACTATGTTGACCGCATTTGATGGGCATTCATTTCGAACCCACATAATCCTCTCTGCTTTTCTGATCCACTTAGGTGGGAAGACTGTGGAAGTTGAGGTTGAGTTGGTCGATGTGCCTCTTGACTACAATTTACTACTGGAGTGTAATTGGAGTTATTCCATGACATTCGTCGTGTCCTCTATTTTATGCACTTTATATTTTCCTCACGAAGGGAAGATAATGATGATTGATCAGTTTTCCTTTGCACATGCTAGTCCTAGTGCATCTATTGGACCTTCATTCCCTGTGAGTGATAATTCTCAGTAGGCAATTGAGGATGTTGGTGTCATAATGTATTACTGTTTGATGGGTAGTTTTGATTTCATGGCACCAATTCACCATATTCATGACATTTCCAGTGAGTCTTCGTTGTTGATGAGGTATGTTCCTTTCCATACTTCATATTTCAATGACCCTTGGAACCTACCTTCCCCAACTATGCCGTACGAAGGTCAGCCACACATTGGGATGGAAATTCCATTGTCAGCAATAGAAGTTATGTATCAGGCTATTCTTGATGTTATTGTTGACCCGGATCCTTCCTCCTCGCGGATGAATGAGGTGTATCCTTTTTTGGATCTCGTATGGGTGACTCAATCATATTATTCATATGATTGCCTCGATGATACTTTACCTTTGGATGAATCCATCTTAGAGGCCAATGTCTGGTCTTGATAGGCCTTGGGATGATATGCATCATCGATCCTATTTTCTCCCAGAGCTTGTTAAGATCGAATAGGATGACTTTAGATCTACCTTGAGTGAGATGGTTGGGCATGTTGTGGTTCCATTATATACGCATGGTATTTATGCTGAAGGAAACATGGAGAATATTTCTCCTACCACCGCGATTGATGTCTCTCGTATCCCTGGTAAAATTGAGAATGTATATATCAGTGAGGATTGTTCACCTGAAGAAATTTAGATCTACACCAATCTCTTAAAATAATTACAATATGTATTTGATTGGTCATATGAAGAGATGCTAGGGATTTACCCCATCATTTTCAAGAAGGAGATTAAAACCTATCTGGATGCTAAACATTTTTGGCAACATCTTAGAGATGTTAATCCTAGGAAGGCCCCTATTATTAAGGCAGAAGTAGAGAAACTACTTAATGATAGTTTCATCTACCCGGTTCCCTTGACTGAATGGATGTCACATCCTATTCCCATAAATAAAAAGAAAGGAACCATCTGTGTGTGTATGGATTTTAGAGACCTGAACAAGGAATGTTCTAAAGATATCTTCCCTACTCCTTTCATTGACCAGATTCTTGATGAGTGTGTGGGAAGCGAAGTCTTTTCCTTATGGATGGATTTTTAGGGTATAATCAAATTCAGATAAAACTTGAGGATCAACATAAGATGACATTTAGTTTTCCTTGGGGTACTTTTGCATATTAGAAAATGCTTTTCAGTCTTAAAAACAATGGAGCGACGTTCCAATGTGCCATAACCTTTGCATTTCACGATCTTAAGCATATTTTCGAAGCTTACTTAGATGATCTCATTTATCACTCTCTCAAGAGAGTAGATCACTCCACTCACCTTCAATTAGTATTTGAGATATGTTGTTATTATCGCATTCAGTTGAACCCTCACAAGTTCATTTTCTATGTTAGGTCTAGTTGTATTTTAGGATTCATAGTGTCTGAGCATGGTATCATGGTAGATCCTATGAAGATTGAGGCAATACTTCGATCACCTCCCCCATGCAACATTCGACAACTTCAAGGTTTACAGGGGAAGGCTAACTTTATGCATCATTTCATAGTGAACTATACCAATTTAACTAAAGGTTTCATGCGTCTTTTGAATAAGGACACTCCATTTATATGGGATGAGTGAGCCCAGGACTCCATCGATGCTCTTAAGAAATCTTTGGTATCGATGCCTCTGTTGAAGCCTCTAAAATACAATAGAGACTATTTAATTTATATCGTCGCATCTGAAGGGATGGTTGGTATGGTACTAGTTCAGGAGGATGATGAGCTCCATGAGAACATTGTCTACTATCTGAGTCGAAATCTAGTTGGTCCTGAAATTAAATACTCTCACGTAGAGAAGCTAGTCTTGGTCACCGTACATGTGATTCAAAGATTATGACATTATATATTACTTTGAAAAACTACCATGGTTGCGGATATCAATCCATTTCAATACATCCTCACTAGGCGTATAATAGGTGGGAAATACAATAAATGGATTTTTATTTTGCATGAATTTGATCTTGATTTTTCTTCTGCAAAATCTAAGAAATCCCTAGTTTTTTTTCTGAATTGATGTCGGATTTCCCTCGACTAGATGAGGACATTTTTCATGACGATTCATTCCCAGATGAAAACATTTTCCTTATCTCGTCCTTAGACCCCTGGTATGGAGACATTTTGATCTATATTCAAACCTTTAAGCTACCCCAACATCTGTCGAGAGACGATTGACGACATATACATCATCAGGCTAAAAACTACCTTATTATCCGTGACTCTTTGTATCGTGGAGGGGTAGATAATATTTTACGTCATTGCTTGAATCATGAGGAAGATGAGGTTGTTCTCAATGAATGTCATAGTGGGGCATGTGGTGGTCATTTATCCGGGCTTGTGACTATTGATATTATGGTAGTTGTGGGAGGTATTTACCTCCATGCATAAACCTAACGAGAATAGAATACTCTGGTAAGCAAGAAAAAACCCTAATGAGTTGGCTAATAACCTTAGAAGACTTGTTGACTCAAGAAGATACTTTATATTAGGTTATTAGCCTCAAAGAGAAGAAGTCGGCTAGACTAAATAATAATATACTAAATAGACAGATACCCAGAATGAGAAGTCGGCCCAAGCAGTTAGCTAGAATTAGTATAAATATAGGAGGCCAGTTCTCATTCTGCCAGGTAGTCTCGGAATTGTAGAGCAACAACTTGTGTGCACTGCAGTGCCCAGTCTTGTGTGCAGGTTTGAGGAGAGTTTCCATTGCAGCTGCTACATCTAGCAGATAACGTTTGGCTTAGACTATCTCTTGGTTAGGGTTTGGACTATCTGATTAGCTCTTGTTGATGCGCTATCCTTGGGGAAAGGTGTGATACCCTTTGTTTGGCTATATAGCCTAGGGTTTGCTTCTAGAATGATTCTTTGTCAACGTTAAGGTGCTCGAAGGGTGGCTTCGGCCTATGGTTGGGTGACAAGGGTATTGTCAATGGTAAAACAAGCACATTCATTCATATTCTAATAGGTTATGGTCCCACACCTCCTTCATTTAGTCTAAGCCACTGGAAGGAAACATAGCTGTAAGGATATTAAGCTCGTTGAAGAATGATCGCTAGGGTTTCTAGCAGGAGTAGTCACCATAGCACTATCGCTAGGGTTACTAGCAGGTGCAGTTGCAGAAACCCTAATCCTCTCATTGAGGCACCTTAAGTGAAGGAATTGACCTAATCTCTGAACAGATCAGTGTGCCCTAGCCTAGCGCATCTCCTGGTACTCTCAACAAGCCAAGACGTGAAGTTTGAGTTTTTGGTCAAATCTAGGGTTGACCAAGTCAAAGTAGCCATGACTTACTCTATGAAGTCAGAGAACAAGTTATATGGATATTCTAACTTCAGAGCATGGAAGACAAGTATTGACCTCATCCTTTCCAAGAATAAAGTGTTGGATATCGTGAAAGGAAAGATCGTGAAAGCAGAGTTTGAAGAAGGAAAAGAGAAGGAATCACATAACATTACAGCTATGGAGAAGTTCAAAGACGGTGAAACCAATGCCATGAGTATCATAGTGGACTCTATAAAATACCACTTGATACCCTACATCTCCCATATTGACTCATCGAAGAATATGTACGATGCCCTAACAAACCTCTTCTCAGCCAGAAACATTGGACAAGTAATGAGTTTGAAGAATGAGCTCCGTGACATGAAGATGAATGATGCCGACAACATAACATCATACTTTGTGAGAATATCTCAGTTAAGAGATCAACTACAAGATATTGAAGAGATCATCTCAGAGAAGGATTTGGTAAACATAGTACTCAATGGTCTTCCCAAGACTCGGGATGCATTTGCCACAAGCATGAACACAAGAAAGGAGTATCCAACATTTGAAGAACTTTGGACTTGTTGTGCTCAAGAAGAATCAAGGATCAGTGAAAAAGAGAAACCCCAAAAGAAGTATAATGATCAAGCCTTCAAAACAAGATTCAAGAACTTTAGGAACAAAAGGAATTTTGGTTCAAAGAAGAAGACAAATCAAGAGAAAGATATTTCAGAAATACAATGCTTCAACTGTCGAAAGTATGGTCACTACAATAATCATTGTCCTGAGATAAATAAAAGGAAGGAGAAACATGAAGCATCAATTGCCGAAGAAAAGGAACCTACAAAGAATACTAAGCAGGATGAAAAAGACTTCTTCTTCTGAAGGTAACAATACTCTTCTTATTTCTTGTACATATCTTGTTTGCATCGTATCTGTACATATCTTGTATATCTATCTCTTGGAAGATAATGTGTTCCAAGAAGAACTATACCAATAGAAGAACAACAAGATAAGGATGGATATCATTAGATAATACACATGATGAAATACATCAAACAAATCATGTATCCATCATGAAGAGACTTATAAGAAGAAAAGACAGAAAGAAGTTAGCAATCAAGAGGAAATTGGAGAAAGACCTATAACACTTTGCAGAAGGGAATGAGGATGCAGACAAAAGAGTGGACTCTCCTAGATGGAGGGAGCTGATTATATATCACCATAAATAAGATCATGTATTCATACATGAAGCAAGGATTAGGAGGGAGCTAATCCTATGATCCATTGAAGATGATAAAATATATATATCCATGATAGCAGGCAATACGTGTTCAGTCCGACCTTAGAAAAAGTCTTCTTCAAAGAGAAGCCTTTAAAGTATCCTTGGTTGTCCATCCACATCCGTGATCCTATGATGAAAGAAAGAAATGGAATATTTAGGGCATGGAATCTACTCCATGGACCTAAGAGCTAAACACAAGGAAGAACATGAAGATTCAAAGAAAGAAAGAGAAGTCAGCACAACGAGTCATTGTATCAAGAATCACAAAATTGCCAACCTGATATGAAATCAATAAAAGCAATCAAGAAGAGGAACTAAAAGTCATGATGAAGAACAGTGTATGGAAGACTTATGAATGAAAGCATTGCAAGATCTAGAACTAGAGGTTCTCTTAGATGGAGGGAGAAGACTATGATGATTACTTGTTCCAGTAAACCAAACATATCTCTACATGAGTCATTATATCATCCGCAACATCCATGAGTCGGAGTTCTACATCATATGAATGCAAAGAATGTTCTCCAGAGAAATTGAATAAAGAGCATATGAAGAGAAACCTCAAGACTTTGAGGCATACTAGAAAGAGACCCTTGTATGCAGATAGAAGAAGACAACTTGGTGGAGAACCTCCAGTGCACAACATAATCATGGTGAAGATTTTCTATAACAGAGATATTGTATCAAGATGATTACTTAGTAGATCATATCTC
Source organism: Picea engelmannii (assembly GCA_009831015.1). Classification (NCBI taxonomy): domain Eukaryota; kingdom Viridiplantae; phylum Streptophyta; class Pinopsida; order Pinales; family Pinaceae; genus Picea; species Picea engelmannii. The sequence goes on from ML778419.1 coordinate 294,976, forward strand.
ATTATGACAGAAGAAGTGCCACATGGATATGTTCCAGTTTTCCAACAATGATATACTCTATTAATCAGAGCTACATGAAGCCTTCAGAGAAAATCAGTGTTCCAGACCAAAGTACATTTGAAATCAAGCATTACATTATTCGTGATGAAGTCTTGTTGGCAGACAATTCACATTTTTCTACTGTCCTTATAAGTTGCCTACACCGATGTTTTGCAAACCTTAATTTTTCGTCGCAATTCTCAGATAAACGACACTTTTATTTTTGCACTATTTGCACACTTACCTTCACTTTTGTTTTCACGACTGTAAGCGTGAAAACTTGGTCTTTCAAAGTCGCATTAAAAGCATTATTGAATTGTCGTCATCATTCTTGTCGATATGCCCATTGTGTTTACATTTTACTTATCATTATACAGTTGGCAAGACCTTTTGATATGTACTCATTTGACATTCTTCGATTGATTGTGTAATTTTGTTTCATTGAGTTTGTAATACATTGGGGGATTGGATTTACATCAATCCACTTGGGACATTGGTATACGTAAAAACACATTGGCACATTGGTTAAACTCTTGGTATGAATCGTTCTATACACCGCATGTTGCATGGTTAAACCCTTGGTATTGGTTTCGATTTGTGTGTTTGGTTTTTAAATTATGGCATAACTTTTGATTGCACGAATGGTTTATCCACTTACCAAAGGATTCGATTGATTGATTGAAATGGCATAGTTGTAACACATATGCATTGTGAATTGAATAGTTGAAAGCGCTGGCAGTTGTACCATGGTAATGACTATTCTGCATGGACAGAAAATAGCTCCACCACCTTCGCACGATGTCATTAATGCTTACCCCTATCCCTGTTTCACCTCTGCTAGCATCGGGTAAGCCTTCAAGCGTTCTTCTCCTATGTGTGATGCATTCAAACCTTGGCTCGATCACATCATTTACCGTCTGCTCTTCTTCATGGCACCGGTGGTGCGAATTAAGCCGAACGGTAGCCCAACCCTGCTACTGTTCGATAATTCCCAGAAAGACTTATAGGATAGTGGTTGGCTCACGTTTGTACAAAGGTTTGAGGGTTTTAATCTATTTGTTGCACAACAGTTCGCCCTAACTTTTGATGGGTGTAGGGACAAGATAGGTGACATTCAACTTGAAATCAATGAAGAGTTCATCAGCTCTCCCACCGGATTAGCAGCCACGGGCCAACGATGGTTTAAAAACTCTAAAGTTGAGGAGGTTCCATGGTCGTTATTGTTCCTCTCATGGAAGGTCACATCCTGTGACAGAGGTATGCCCATTTCCATGCTTAAACTAAGGTGGCATGATCTTTTGATGGTGGTTAAACAATTCGTGACCTGTGAGGGTCGGTATGGACTGGTTTTTCTTTATCACCTTCGACTGTTAATGAATTTCATGGGTTATCCATTGAATATGCCGTTTTACTTCCAGCACAGTCTTTATAAAATGGCTAAGAGGTTTGAACGAGAGAATGGCCAATAGTAGCTTGTTCCACCACGGCCTAATCAGACTCATCATTGTTCACCACTTAAATCTTCACGGTGATAGTTGGCAAGCTTTTATCTCTCGAAATGGTTTTGTTGATGTAGAGCCTGTCAAAATTGACAAGCCTATGGTTAATGAAACTAAGTTCGGGCCACCCGTTCCTTTCCATGTCCTATTGCCCTTTCCCAAACCCTCAGTCGACCTTGATATCGACCTACCTGATGTCTTAGCAGACAAGGTTGAGGCTATAAAAAATCCTGCGAGTAAAAAGGTTAAAGGTAACCCTACTGTCGACGACAAAGGTAAAAAGAATGCTCGACTTATATCGAGACTGGCCCGGAATAAACCTAAGACAAATGCTGAGCAGAAGCCCATAGTCCTCAGTGAAGACTCGAACTCTGATGTCAAATGCTTCCTAGCTAGTGAGTACCCTTACTCCCAAGGTCTGTGCTCTGAGCCACCCTATGATTTTGTTTCTAATTTTCCCCCGTGCTTAAAGAACAATCCTAGCTACCCCGGGATCAAGCTACCTAACGAAACCCTCGGTGATTTAGACAAACCCTCACCTGCAATTTCGAAGCCCGGGCAGTCGTCATGCGACTAATGTAATGTGTGGCTGGAATGCTACTATACCGATGTTCCCTTTTTACAGTCGAAGATCAAATTGTTGGAAAACCAAGTTACAGTGTTGACAAGCCAAAGGGACAAGCTTCAAGAAAATGCCAAGAAGCAGAAAACCACGGGTTCCATCGTATTTAGGAATGTCGAATCGGCTACAGCCTTCGTCAATTCCAAACTGTTATGACCAAGTTGTCTGCTCATCATCCAGGTATGAATTTCGATATCAATTTTGTTTTGTGAATTGTTTAGATTAATATAATGAATTGAGTTTGGTTTTCAAATAGCTCTGTCCATTGTTTGAATTGACTCTGTTATAGCCATATCAAAAATGGTTATGTTGATTCATCCTGTACATTGTTTTCGTTTTGCTAAAATTAAATGAAGTTATGATCTGGTTACACGATTTGGTCATGCCCAGTTTAGCAATTGATTGGTTTTCACTGGGTTTGATTCGTTTGTCTGTTGGTTTCAGTTAACGAAATAAATGGTGTTTGCTTTCGCTTGGATTTTGTTTGTATCCAACCTGAACAGGAGGTTTTTATGCTAAAATTAGAACATGGTTTTGTTTTGATTTAATATTATGTTACTGTCATTGGATATCAACGGCTCTGATTTCGTTCTTGTGATTTGATTGTTAAAACGATTTCATAGAAATTGAACTGGCTTCATAAATATGATGTAGTCTATTAAAAACGATTCTGTTTTGTCAACATTTTCATTTGGATTTGGATTATATCTGACCTGTGCAAAATATCTCTATGCCCAAATCATGGAACTGTTTGATTCACAACGACTATGTCAAACTCAAACTATTCGATTCGCTCTTGTTTTCATTGGATTGTTGCATATATTGAGTTAGCATGATTTTTTATGAGTTGGATCAGTATTGAAAATAAACTTGATTCCGCTATGTTGATTTTAGTTTTCAAAACGAGTTGGTTAACTCAGATTGACATATGTTATCTCTGTCGAATTCGTATAAGAAAATTTGATTAATAAATGAATT
>ML778419.1:311054-328269 GCA_009831015.1 Picea engelmannii
GATAATTCGGTGCGGGTTTCCTCCCTCCGATCAGCTAAGACAATCATTACACACAGGACAAACTTGGAGCATTCCTTCAGGTTAGTTTTTTTTTTTTTAGTATTTAACAGTTTATTTGTTAGTATAATTCAAGTAGTTTAGTTAGATATATGTGTAGTTTAGATTCATAGTTAGAGTTAGTATATTAGTTGTTTAGTTTAGATAGTTTTATTTCTTTTTCATAAAATCATAAAAATCAAAAAACAATAGCTCTCGCTGTCTTAGGACGGAATACAAATGAGTTTTTTCAGGTTTTCATTCAAATCTGTAAATTGTAAATATTGTACATTTTGTGAATAAGATTTATTTCTGTTAGTAGCTAGATATTTAATTTCTTAGAGTTAGCTTAGTATTAGATAGTAGATTGTATATAGAATAGTTAGATTTGTTTTAGTTTGTTTTAATAGTTAGTTTTAGTTAGATTAGTTAGTTTATAGTAGTTTTTCTTTTTGTTTTCTTAGGACCTTAGATCGGCTAACCAAGCCGCTAAACCCGTCAGGGTGGGTTATACCAAACGGCTTGGGTTATTAGACAACCCCGGACCGGATCCACTCTCCCAGTTGACGGATGGTCAATTTCGCCTGTCAACAAGTCCATAAAGGAGAAAGTGGTTCTCCAATACATATCTCCATAGATGAACAGATAAGCAGACATTTTGGTAAATCTTCTATCCAAGATGAAAGAGTTTGCGTACTCAAGCTGGAGCTCGTGGAGACGACTTCCTTATTGAAAAGGGAAGAGATGACTCCCAGGTTGGGAGGGAGCACTGATATATTATTGATTGATGGAAAACCATTTTTCAGTTCGAAGAATGGTCCAGGATGAGCAGATTCTTTCATGTTCAGAAAGTGGATTGAGATTTCTGACGGACAGTGATTTCCCATTGTGGTTAACATGGGAAATGGTCCATATTTTTGATGTACCATAGACAATGACTTCCCATTGTGGTTAACATGGGGAGTGGTCTAGGGAAGTCTCTCTTCTTGAGGGTTACTCAAGAAGACTGGCCCGCCTCACCGAACAACGATTTCTCATTGTGGTTAACATGAGGAATGGTCCATTTTGGAGGTTGGTATAGGATAGTCTTTTCCTCTTGTGGTTAACAGAGGAAATGGTCTAGACAGTCATTCCGTAGGGTGTATTCATTCTCTCCAGGTTGCACTTTGTTTAGTGTCGGAGGAATGGCCCAGGGTGGGGAATGGTCTAGGCTCAGCAATCAGGGACAGGAATTCCTTAGGGTAGATTCATTCTCTCCAGGTTACACTTTGTTTAGTGTCAGAGGAATGGACCAGGGTGAGGAATGGTCCAGGTTCAAAAATCAGAATAATCATTCTTCCTTGTTTGAGAAGAATAAGGCAGATAGCCCATCATTGATGTTCTACTTTGAGGGAAGATATTCTTTCATATCTCACAGATGTGAGTGAAATATTGGCCCATATGATTCAGTTTGTTTCATAGCATTTTTTCTTTGCAGGTTGATATCAGATGATTGTTATGAAGACTGTATGACATTAGATGTATTCTATTGTGGTGGATGTGTCCCACTGTTCGTGACTATATGTTACTGATCAAGTACTTGTTTGCTACTTGGTTTGGTAGTGTACCACTAGATTGTAGTTATGTACTACTATGTATAGACACAGTTGTGTTCTATTTTGTTCCGATTACCTTGAAGACTATCAACAATTTGGTAAATGATTATCAGCTAGATGAATGATTAAAGGACATATATTTCCCAGACAGAAAATGGTTCAGAACATCTACTCTTCTAGGACAGAAGAATGGCTCCTGTATCACTCTATGGTGTGAGTGACTTATCCAGCATCATGTCTGATTACTCAGATGGAGTATGGTTTAGAGAGATGATGCAACTGATGACACTGATGGTGATGATGATAGTCTAGACGACTATGTTGATGCTACTGGGTGAATGGTATGTTTTTTGCTCAAGACCATTACCTGTAATACCTCCCTAGCTAGGAGGGAGTGTTGATATTATGGTAGCTGTGGGAGGTATTTACCTCCATGTGTAAATATAACAAGAATACCATACTCTGGGAAGAAAGAAAAACCCTAATGAGTTGGCTAATAAACCTAGAAGACTTGTCAGCTCAAAAAGATAATTTATATTAGGTTATTGGCCTCCAAGAGAAGAAGTTGGCCAGAAGAAATAATAATATACTAAATAGACAGATACCCAGAATGAGAAGTCGGCCTAGGTAGTTAGCCAGAATTAGTATAAATAAAGGAGTCCAGTTCTCATTCTGACAGGCATTCTCAGAATTGCAGAGCAACAACTTGTGTGCACTGCAGTGCCCAGTCTTGTGCGCAGGTTTGAGGAGAGTTGCCATTGCAACTGCTACAGCTAGAAGATCATGTTTAGCTTGGACTATCTCTTGGTTAGGGTTTGGACTATCTGATCAACTCTTGTTGATGCGCTATCCTTGGGGAAAGGTGCACTACCCTTTGTTTGGCTATCTAGCCTAGGGTTTTCTTCTGCAATGATTCTCTGTCAAGGTTAAGGTGATCGGAGGGTGGATTTGGCCTATGGTTGGGTGACAAGGGTATTGTCAATGGTAAAATGAGCACATTCATTCATATTCTAACAGTGACAACCCAAAAGATATCGCAAGCTAGTTATTTTTGGCCGTCAAATTTTAAAGATTACGTTGAAGAAGACAAGATGTGTCACCCTTTCTAGGTATTCGCTTGGAAAATGCACTCACACCCATCCCCTATTCACCTAATCATCACTGTCAGTCCCTTCACCAAGTGGGGGGTGGATTTTATGGACTGTAACCCAACCTCGGCTAGGGGACACTAGCATATTATCATGGCCATGGATTATTTTACTAAATGGGAAGAGGCCATGCCTACCGTTAAATCTGATGGTAATATGACAACATTATTCATGTTCAAACAAATTATAGCTCAGTTCAGAATCCCAAGGGAGATCATCACCAATCATGGCAGTCACTTTCAAAATGAAATGATGAAAGAGTTAGCATCAAAACTGGGGTTTTAGCATGATCATTCTTCCCCTTACTATCCCCAAGAAAATGGACAAGTAAAGGCGGTGAATAAGTATCTTAAGACCATTTTGCAAAAAACTATCAGCCATAGTAAATCTAACTAGCATCTGATGCTTTACCCTGCACTTTGGGCATACCAAACCACGATAAATACTTCCACTGGTTTCTCTCTTTTTCAGTTAGTACATGGCGTGGAGTTGATTCTTCTGATTGAATGTGAGATCCATTCCCTTAAGTTGGAAATTGATCTCCTACCTAACACATCCAATCTTGAAGAAAGCCTCATGCACCTAGAGAACCTGGATGAGAAACATCAATATGTCTCTATGGATATCGAAGTGAACAAACGATGTGTTAAGGTTTAGTACAATAAGTCTATCTATCCCCGATAGTACGTTGAGGGTGACTTGGTCCTCCTTTATGACCAAGCCAAATAACTATTGGGGGTAGGTAAGTTCAACCCCATGTGGAACGATCCTTATATTGTGCAATGTGTCTTAGATAAAGGAGCCTATGAATTTTAATATTATGAGGGGAATATGGTGGATGAGCCCAGAAATGGGCTCTACCTTAAAAGGTATTACACTTGATCCCTCAAACTTGGGTGTGACCTTTGTATGCTAGTGTATATTAGTGTATATACTTCTTTATATTTTCCTTTATGTTATCGACTTGCTTATCAAGTTTTTCCTTGGTTGGAAGATGTCAATGGAATCTTTAGTTTACTTAGGATTCATGGATGGTGCTAGTCATCATACGCGAAACATGGCTTCCACCACTTGGGTGATTTACTCACCCAAGGGCCAAATGATTTATTCAGGTGGTGTTCATCTGGAGCCATCAACAAATAATGTGGCTAAGTATAGCATCATTATAGAACTATTACATTATTCCATTTCACATGGTTTTCAATATTTATTAGTTCTCCTGGACTCCAAGTTATTTGTATGTCAGTTGAACGACAATTATCATGTGAGATATCCTACTCTACTTCGATGATTCCTACGGGTATGACTTTTGTAACGATACTTTGATTTTATTACTTATAATCACATCCCTAGAATTTCTAATCATGTATCCGATGCATATGATAATTATATTTTAGATTGGCATTTGTCACATAACTAAGTAAAAAAAACACATTCATACATTCACACATTGTAACATATATCAGTAAATCCGAAGACCATTTTTTTTTATATTTCATCCTTTCAATTCCAAAAAAAATATGGTGTCATAGTATAAAATGGGACTCACACCCTCAAAATACATATATGGTCAGTACATAGCATGACCATGGCATCTACCCTTGTGGTGTCAGATGCGTATCATGATAGCACACTACAGATTTTGCAAGACGTCGGAAGAGTTGCACCCATGCATGGGGTACAACCACCACCTATTGTTGCATCACCTCTGGCAGATCCTCCACTTGAACCATAGGAATCTTGCACGTCAATCGAGACAGGTTTCCCTGCACATTATATAACACTCTCTATGTATCCCTACCTACTATCTGTTATCCTCATCCCCTTCGTCGATGTCATAGGAATCCCTCTGGTCGTCGCGAACCTATGTCTGTGTAACAAAGAAATTGTTAATATTTGATACCATGCAAAAATATTTGCGTTTTTTATTTTTCCTTTAACAAAATTGAAAAACACAAAAAATGAAATATACAAAATCATTTCTTACCAATATCACCATAGGAGGAACTTTGTGGCAAGGGCATGTCAGGATCCCCTATATAGTCGATCCCTTCATAAGGATAGTCGTCAATGGCTATGACCTATCGATGCCACCAGAAAAAGAACTCATCATTGTAGGGGGTTGGCACTTTACCACCTCCTAGCCATCTCATCACGTCAGTCCACTGTGACATGGATGGATCGTGTAGTCAGTGTGGATTAATCTCTACTCTAGGGCTCAAACCTAGAACCCTTTAAAAGAAAAAAACTACAAAGTATGGATGCAAATATGAAATTTCTCATTCGCCCTTGTTTACAATCCGTCAACTGGCTCTTCATGTTAGAAATCGGTGAGGTGCACCATTCATAAAAAAATGGGTCTTAAACACTCCACCATGTATAACATGAGTGGCCTTGATGCATGGTGCAATGAGTCTGACCCCGAAATCCGTGTGAGTAAAAGAACGATGATCTTTAGACTCAGGTTCTTGATCGCCCAGATAGGGAGTTGGCTCCCTACTTTATATGTGCATGCAACATAGTGGGTGGAAATTTACTCCTCCATAGTCATACCACCCCCATCCCCTCGGGCCTTGAGATTCACTACCTCAACTCAACAAGACAATCCTGTGATAAACTATATATCATCTACTTCAATCCTCAATGGTTTCCCATTGATATTGAAGGACTCTGTCTCCAAATCCCAGTAGTTTACCAGTAACTGGAGTAACCTCACCAAATCCCTCATTCCTTTAAGAGCCAAAAATTTATAAAGGCCACATCATTTTAAATCTTGTTGGGCCCTTGCATCTCTTCCCACTGTTGTATATATATCCTCATGCTCCCTTTCCCTCCATTCAATAACCATCTTGCAAAAGAAAGACCATTTTTTGAGTTAAAACCCTTTCAAAATCTTGTTCACAGACTTGTATACAGGATGACCTGATAACACTTGTGCTTAGGGCTTCATATACACATGTAGGCTTCTCTTTTCCCATGTATATGGGGTCATATACATGACTCGATGATTTTTCACTCATGTACGCCCTAATTTCCATATAACTCCCTCTAATACTCAAAAAATGGGGACTAAAACTAGAATTTAAACTATTGAAGTTGAAGGGGATGGGATGGAAACTTACTTGGTCTAGATGGTTGTTGATTCCATTGATCATATCTCCCACAATCGCCACTTGAAGATCGTGGTAAAAATGGCCTAAAATGCACTATGTGGGTGAAAAAACTCAAATGGTATGGTAAAATGTTTTATTTTTACTATTAGTAGAATTTGTTTACCCACTTTCTAAAGTTCTTTTCTATATTTTGACCTTATGGATTAATTGTGTAGTGGAAAGACTTGGTTTTTAGTGGTTTTGACCAGGATATTTTTACAGTTTCCAGCGTCCTACTGCCCGTTCATGCCTTCGACAGGTATATTCTTTCATCGGCATATAAGATAGGGTTTCACTCCATTTTTCATTCTTGCATCACCCTATGACCATGATTCATACACCCTAGGTAAGATCCCATTTCTTAGTGACACAAAACCTTCTTACTGCTACTAGAAGTGTCATTATTAAGTGGTAGATACTTACCAAACATGGGTTCCCTAGTTAGAACCTTTTTTCATTTAGTGCCTATGAAGAAGTTATTCCATAGGACCGAGAATTCCTTATAGCCCCAATATGACTTTGCATTCGAACCCCATTTTCTTACTCATAAGCATTATGACCATTACCTATGGGACTCCCCCTGAGTCTTGGTTAAGATATTTTCTGACTCTAGAAAAAATAAAAAGATTGACGAGTGAACTTGTCTCTTTCACACTCGTTAAATGGTTTTGAAAGGATGTCTATTTGGTATAATTTTAACCCTTTTCCATACCCAGTAGATTACTTGCAAAAAATGAATACTCTAGTCACCATTGGCTAGAAGAGTTCTCCTAGGTATTGTTTTATACTTTTTCAGGCCTAGGGGACTAAATCTACGAAAAATGACATTTTTTGGAGTTAAGTTGTAATTGCATTCTATCATCTTGCTTGCCTTATTGAGCCTATTTTAATTTCTCACTTTCTCGTTATAACCCTCTTACCTCCGCAATTTGCATCACTAGCTAAGAAATTTCTTCCATATATCCTTTACATCTTGACACCCTGTACCCTTAGAGGAAACATCCCCTCAAGTGTCCATGCCCCTCATGCATTTCCTTGCATTGAGCATAGGTATTTTCCAATGCTTGAAACTAGTTACTCACTCACAACACTCATTTACTCTCTTGTATAATAACATTTATTTTCCTATGAAAAACCAAAAAAATACGAGCAGGAAAATAATAGTATCTCATATCGATAGCAGTTGTGTTTCCTTTGAACATAACACAAAATTTTGAGTCCACTTTCATCCAAAGTTTGGATTAGCATGACATTATGAAGTTGAGTTCATTACTTAGAGTTTCCTCCTTTGACAGGTTATTCTTCCAGTCCCTATGGAGAATTTGTTGATGCCTCTTGCATCGCAAATTTTTATCAATGATCATTATCAAGTCTATGTTGCCTTTTTTATCCATATGTCGCATGCTCTTGTTCAAAGGAATTCTATAATCCTATGTCTACCATTTCTCAAAAATCTTGACTTTGCATGTCGGCCATACCCTTAGTGTATCTCAGAGTCATATGAAGTTGTTGTCCTACCTTGCACCCTGGGTGTAATTTCATCATGGGTAGGTAACCTTGAACCCAATAGATGACGTTTCCTCATTGATCACTGAAGGGGGGGTTTACATTGTGTTTGATGGAAAGAAATGTATTCACATATTGGGATTCGTGTAGTGTCTTGGATTCCATTATCCTTATCGGTGGTTTCTTCGCCTTTGTCGGCAATTTTCCTTATTGGTTTCAATTAAAAGGGTCCCTTTCAGGAAATACTTGCATCTGGTGCATGTGATGGATGCACATGGTCATTGGTTCATGAACATCCTATTCATTTGAGATCCTCCTGATCATCAAGCTATTTATTTTAACCTCGTGTTGGATAATGAGATATGCCTTAATGCTCTCCTTTTAGTGGGTCTCCTTCCAGCGAATTCAACTCATCTATTATGGAAATGAGACCTAGAGTCCTATGAGTACCTAGAGGCTTGCCGTCACCAGTGGAAGGTTCTCCTGCCATCGACAATTGGGAATACATCAATGCTTCCTGATCAATGGATTCTTCAAGTTTTCTACCTCAACACCCTTATTCACACTTGTAGAATGTACTTGGTGCCTTGATACCTACTTTCATTATCAGTGGGTTGTCTCATGTTTGTTAACAATATACCTTAATGATTGGTAATCAAACTAGGTTTCATTGTGTTCGGCCTCAAATCATCTATTCACGTTATGTAGACTTGCACCTTCGACATATAGTGTAGAAGACCTCAATCTTATAGTAGCAACATTCCTTATCTGTTATTGTCTTTCATTGGACCAATACCTATATGACTTCAGTGATCATGGGAGATCAAATTGTACTCCATTGTATACAGATATCTTCAGTTGATTTTGAGAATGGACTCAACTGTGTCTTGTCCATGAATATGATAGCCTATGGCATATGTCTACTTTCTATTTACTATTCATGGCCATGAACAACTATTTGATATATTTCCACATGGATTTGCAGTGTAATTCAGATTGGAAGCCATGTGTACAAATTCATTATGGATTGTAATATTCTTATGAGAAACTAATACTTCTAGCTAAGTCTTCATTACTGCACTTCTGGGAATTATAATGTATTTCTCCCATCACAGATAATCCCCTGACCTTACACATTAGGGGGCATCTATTACACCAAATGTTTCCTCACTCCATGCAACTTGCTTGGATGGACTTCGATTACCCTCTGCAGAATTTAAGTCCCCTTTTTGTTCATTCCAGAGACAAAAATGCACATTTTTACACATATACATTCCCTAGAAGTTATACAACAAGCGTATATGTAGGTTTCTCCACTACATCCCACGTACATTGGGTTTGGTACTCAAAAATTGAAAAAGTATGTTGGGTTTCCATGTCATGTCACGATATCCATGATCCTTGATCTTCCATATACTGGAAATGATCTTAATCATCCCTTCAATTCCATTTGGAGGCTATAAATTGAGCCATATCCAAGCCTTGAAGACAATTTGACAATTCAAATTTGAGAGCAAACACACTCTGGAGAAATTTCACTTCATATTGAGTCTGCATCATTTTTTCCTTGAAAGTCTGAACTTCTTGTGTTCAGCCCCCAAGCTCTTCCTTCTTTTTGATGGAGAACCTCATTGAATCCTATATATGAGATTTCCTTTGTGTAGTATTGAAGTGGTGGAGGCCCAATTGAGGGAACTTATTTTCTCGATTTTGATATGTATCATTACAAAAGTTTGTCACCTATGTACTTCTGTTGATTATTTTAATATAAATAATATTCTCTTGTCCAATTGATGTCTTGCAAATATTTGAATTACTATTCCATGAGCGTATTTTTCATGTATGTTAATGGATTATGATAATTTATATGTTGACATTATATATGATCACCATATGCTTGCATATCTTGGTTGTTGAGGACAAGTTGTAGGTATAAATCTTTGGGTTGTGTGCTCAATGATGGTCTTCTTCGAACGTTCGGACGAGGTAGGATCTTAGGCTTGTCTTGTTAGCATTTCATTTATATAGTATACTTGGGATTAGAGTTGATTTCTTAGTGTTGTTTTGTCTGTTGTGGTTTACCCCTAACCATAGCTATTTTTTCCTCATAACACACCCTTTGAAATATTTGGATTTGTTATCATCCTTAGCTTTTACAATCATGAGTGCAAAATTCTTTCTTGAATTTACAAGCCTTTTCATTTTTCTTGTAGTAACAAGAGACAAGTTATTATTCATGCCATGGGCTCTTACAATAGACTCAATCCAATCCTTTATAAGATCATACTTTTGATTCTCCCTATCGAGTATAACTTTCCTTTCATACAAATAAGGACTTCTGAAAACAATTACATAAATATCAAGTGGTACAACATCTAACTCTACCTCATCAATGAAATTAGAAGTGATTGGAAATCTAATCTTACATTGTTTATATACATGTAACTTATCATCTTCACATACCCATCCTAAATTATATGGTTTTGGATGAGGCTTAGTTTCAAGTCCCAATGTATTAACAATTTCTTCAGAACCATTATCAAAGAGTGTATCAATCTTAGTATGTTTTTAGATGACTTTAATATGTAATAGATCACTTATTTTGTTTTCATCATGCATAGTTTCATATTTAAAGAATGCGTATTAATTCTATAAATAGTAGTAAAAGATGTACATTATCTTCTAATGGATGTGATGTTGGTTTCATCACCTGAATATGATCCAGGATCCTATTGGATTGTAGTTGTGGTATTATTATTACCCTTCTTATTTCCAAACCTCTTTGTTCTTAGTTCTGGATGGAGTTTCCAATACTTAGCCTCAATATGTACTTCCTTTTTTCTATTTGAAGATGAAGTCTTATCATCTTCTTTCTTCATTGTGGTTGTTCGTTTAATTTTACCTTTCCCTTTGTGATTGCCTTCAACTAGCTAAACCAATTTCTTTGAGAAGTTGTCATTGGCATTATTTCCCTTTGACTCAATATGAGTGTCTTGGATACAAACTTCATCAATATTAGTTGGATTAAACATAAGAATAATATGTCTCAAATATCTATGCAACCCACCAAAGTTCTTCAAAAGAGTTTCTTGTGTATATAGAGGAATGCCTAATGTCAATGCCCTCTTTCTAAACTCTTGAGTATAGTCTTGCACATTTTGTCTTATATTTTTCCTTAGATGATGCCAATCCATTATTTTTTGTTGCATATACCCTAAACGATAAAATTTCTTCTTTAATGAAACTATGAATTCATAATAGGAAGATATTGTTTTACCTTTCTTAAGGAGATATTCTTGATTCTTACTCTCCATTAGATAAATGATATGCCTCCCAGTCAGAGAGTATCTAGTTGGGATTTTTCTTCTTTGTCCATAATTTTATGAACCCTGCAATGTACTTCAATTTTCTTTATCCATTGATCCAAATTCTCTGCATTAATCTCTCCATTATATAAACCAAATTTCATATATAATTTCAATGTAGGAAATTTAGAATCAACTTTCTCTGGTTTTTTTATTTGGAATTGAAGAGGAAGTTTCACTTGAACGAGAGTATGGAGATGGAGGAGTTTTAGGAGGGTCACCACCATCTTCTCCTTTACCTTGACTTGGGCCTTCTTCATTATTCTTTCATTCCTTATATAATTATCCCACTGTGGTTTTCATCTCCAAAAATGCTTGCAAAAACATCAATTCAAATTCAAACTGGTTTTCCTACCTTGGAACTTCCATTCCTTACCTTCACAATGCATGTCTCAAACCAATCTCAGGATTGTACTCTTCAAGCGAATCTTCTCCCTACTTTAGCTTAGACCAGGTTAGCATTCAACACCAACACTTGTGCAAATACAAATCAACATATCCTCGATCAACAACTCTAATACCAAAATTGATCCAATATCAAATATTGCATAATTAAAAACCAACATTCAGAGATATAATTTAAAAATATGAACTGGAATAACACAATTAGAAGTTAAAAAATTGATAACGGAGTTCACCCATATGGGATACATCTCCAGGTTTTCTTCAATTGACGAACCGATCCATTAAGAAATATGCAAAGTACAATTTTGGATTTATTTACATTAGAAAATGGCCTTCAAACTATTCTTCTAATAAAGGGGCTTCTCGCTTGAAAATGAATTCAAGGGGCACTCTCAACCCTCCTCACTAGGCCATCTTGGCTTTGTCTCAATTTTTTTCTTACTCTTCCCTAATTATCATGGATGTGATCCATTCCTTGAGAGCCCATGATGAAACTCGAGATTGAAAGGTCAATGTCGGAGAATAAATGGTTGTTAGAGCTTTCATAATTATTATCATGACAAAGAGGTTATTGTCCAATTCCAATAGAAGTCAAGAAAAATCTATAACGAAATGGAATTTGAGGGATTTTTTTTGGCTCATCGAACTCCACCTTCTTCCCAAAATTAACTTTTGCAGGTTCCTCTTACCTTTCTTGACTATATCACTACAACCTTCCACTAAATATTTATGCTATTTTCTATCTCTATAAAACACAATCGATCCCCCTCTTCTTTATGCAACTCCTGATTCACTACACACATTGGTATCTTTACCTTCTACAGAGAGAGATCATTGGCTTCCCTTGTATCAATTACAGAGCATGGTGATGAAGAGAGGGGTTGCATCCCTCCAAATCCACCCTCTAATACATGTGATTCACCACGTCCATTGATGCCACATAGACCATAATTTGAATAATCTAAGAAGAGGAGAATTGTTCCATGTTTTTCATTTCTTGGCTGGTGGGATAAGGTTCAAACCATTTTTGAAATCAACATTCACAATTTCATGAGTGATTTGGACTCTTCTAGAGACGACTTGAACCACTTTTTCTATGGAAATGTCTTATTGGATTAGTTGTCTTAGTGGGGATCCTCCTAGATCATTGAAGGCTTAGTATCAAGGCCTAAGCCAGACTTTTAGGCAATGATGGAAACAAATCTTGATGTAATCATGCAAGACATAGCGAAGATTAAGAAATATATTCATATGATGAGATGTCTGGTCTTCCAAGCAAAACTAAATATTTTTGTTGATCATTCTAGCCCTTCTAATTCACCTAGTCCTTCATTTGAATATGTAATTCTAGTTAGTGATGATTAATAAGGAATTTACTCAAAACAATTGATATTGTTGTATCTCCATTTATGTTTTAGGACTATGTACCACCAAATTTTTACTTGAAAATATTTTCTTTTTGTATCAGAAGCATTGGTGCATTCATTTAATATGTGGTGCTATGTGACTAATTAATTGCATCAATAGTAATCAAGAAAAGGGGGAAAGTAGTAGTGTTATGGAACCATTCTCTATAACAAATTATAACCATGATCAGAGTGTAGATGATAGGAATTTACCAAAGGTCCATCATCAATAAAGTCTATATTTTCAAATCACACTATCATGTTGCATACAACATTTGATCCATATATTAACAAATCTCTAAAAAGTGAAAGGGCATTTACCACTGTATTCCTAGGAAAGAGCGTGACATTTAAAAATCCCACATATAAAAGTAACTATAATTATAAAAATAAAATTGTGGGACCGTGAGTAATACCTGTATCATTCAACCATAAAATTGTAACTATGGTGTGAGAATGATATTCCAATACTACTTTGAAAACTCTATGTAAACACCATGTTCAAACATACATAACATAATAATTATAGCGCATATCTAAATGTTGAAAATGAAAATCATGTATCATAGTCAAAATATAGTAGTATTGGAGGATTTCATCATCTTTCAAATTTAGGTTTATTATGAGGAGCACCTTGATATTGCTAGAGAAAAATAGAAACAAAACTTCAAATGAGAGCAATCGTCAACCCTACCAAATAGACCAATGTTCAAAACCTTTAAATAAGTGATTAACTGTGGGTGATGTTATCATGTCACTTGATGGGCCATTTGATCTATTTTCACATTTATTTTCTTTATAGGGTATTCAATACTACATGCAAACCATAACGTTGCAAAACAACAACATAACACATCTACAATCTACCTTTACACATTCCACAAACCCTTATAAACAATTCTAAAAATATGTATACTCAAGTCGCCCAATACTTCATTAGATGATGTATTTAAGTTTCATTTAAAGTGAGATATCATACCATAGTGTTGCAAATGAAATCATATCTAAGCAACTTTGATGTAAAAATTGCAAGACCGATATACTAAATGAGCATTTATGCCATCTATTTAATCAATTTATTCATCTATTTAATCAATTTATTCATCTATTTAATCAATTTGAGCATTTATACCATGAAACTATCCCAACGCTAGCATAGAAACCCTTTTATCAGAGATACTTGATCATGCACTTCCAAGCAATGTTAAGATCTATGAAATCTGTGCAATCGAAGTGCTTCAAAGTTTATTAGTCCCTTGGTTAGATCTAAATATTAGAAAATGGAAAATCAAAATTAAAACACTAGGTCATGCCAAATTTAAATATAGATCTTAAAAAACAATTAGCATTTAAAGATGTAATATTGATAAGATATATATTAATGAAAACAATGTTAGATATGGTAGCATAGATGAATAGTTCAAGCAAATTTCAAACCCTAGTTTGCAATGCAAAAGAAAAAAAGAACAAGAAAGGAAAATATGATTTTTGGGTTTTTTGGTGTTTGAAGACACTAATAGAACAGTTCGTTAGGAAGGGATATGGGGTCACTACAAAATTCTATATGAGGCTTAAGGTTTTAATATGAGATGATTTTGAAGGCACCTAAACAAGATTACCTTTCAAGCACCACCTAGGGAAAATAGGGCCTTTCAAGCTTGGATTGGAGGATTGATCCACTAGGAAGTCTTTCCAAGTACTACTAAGGTGATCTCAAATCATGGCCTTGTGAAAAAGGGAAGATCCAATAGAATTCGTACGTCAATTCCAAAACTAAGTTCTTCAATGGTCAAAGGGAAATAGAAGAAGAAATCTATACCTTATTTCCCCCTCCAAGGGGAGCAAGTTTCCCTTATTTGGCCTTGTAGTAGCTTTTGTCTTCCATCAAAATTGAAAAACTTCTATAAAACCTTGAACAATGTAATGTCCCCACTTTGGGACATCATCACATTGCAGAGGTTTATGATGACTAGAGCAGCCAGATGGATGTTATAGTGAGTACATGGATTATTGAGAGGCATTTTGGGGTTTGTCTTGCGTCGCTCATCCCATTTCATCATTATGATCCATTCCACATAGGTTTGCCTTGGTTTTGTTGCATTCCGACAATTTCCCTGATTTTGAGTATTTTTAGCTATAAGTTAATTAAATTCATTGAAGAGGTCATTTTGGGCACATTACTTGGAGGAACCTCTCAGTGTAATAGCTCATTGGAATCGAGAGGAGAAACACTACATTATGGGATGGTGAGAAGTGACTTTCAGTGGCCAGGGAAGCCACAAGGAGATATAAGGCACTTTTCAGAGGTAAAAAGGTTAATTAATTAATTAAAGTGATTTAATGAATTAATTAAATATTAATAAAATGAAAGTCACTTTGGAGGAAGAAGGTGAGTAGGAAGTATAAAGGAAAGGCAAGGGCCTCTATTCATTCATTCTTGTATGTTTTATCATTTGGATATCTGGATTCTAGCTAGAGGGCCCATCTCTTGGGGGTTTTGAGGGTTTTGACTTAAAAAACCCTAGAGGACGATTCGATGGTGAAAAATTACACCTAGCTTGTCCCAAGCTTGGTCTCGGAGATGAAATACTCTCCCACACCATTCTAGTTCCAGATCTACTCAGTTGCAGAAGGATTCTACACTAGTTACAGGTGTAGAGAGAGAGAGGGTGCCCCATTTGTGGGTTTCCAGCAAGAGGGGCGCACCATCCATTGAGGGAGGAATCGATCTAGCTGAGGAGAGGAGATTTTGGGAATTCCAGGTATTGGGTTTCCTTTGCAGGTGTCATAGCATTATTCTTAGTGGATTTCAGAGGTATTTTGGTGGAGGATTCATTTGTATTGAGAGTGGGATGATTTCCAAAGAGGAGGGAGCACCACACTTTGGAGGGTGGCTAGATCCATGGGTCTAGCAAGTATTTTGCCTAGTTGAGCACTTGGGTTTTCATTGTCATGCCCCGATCTATCATTCTAGCGTATTGGTGGAGCTGTTGGATGTCTCTAGGAGAGAGGCAAAATTATATAGGGTTTTAGGCATCCAAGGGGGCACACCATTACTTGGAGGAGAGTCAGATCCCTAGGGTTTGAGGGGGATCTTGGGATTTGAGCACCTGGGTTGTTCTTGCAATGGCTTGATGTACCATTTGGCATATTTATCGAGGTGATTAGACATCTTTGGCAGTAGGTATGAATTGTTGATGTCATCAGGGTTCCAGTAGGAAGTAACGCCTTCTAGCTTGGGGGTTTAGCATTTCTTACGGCCCAGATCTACTCCTGCATCGATCTTCAATGGATATCTAGACTTTGGAGGCCTATAGTCTTCAATTGGAGCATTTTATAGCAGATCCTATCTTATATCGTCTTTATTGGAGCCATCTAATGTGCATTCTAGATTGGCATCTCATTGTATCAGGTTCTTGCTTATTGTTATGAAATAAAGATCAGATCTGCAGTGCTTTGGATTGCCTATCATCTAGCATAGTGTTGAGGTATGTTGATTGTTTATCTTCTTGTCTGTTGCTGCAAACACATATATAACACATCAATAAACCCTAAGTGCAACGAAATACCCCAACCAATAAATTTTTAAAAGACACCCAAAACTGTGATGTTCCTGGCATAATGGCTTGGGAACATTACAAACAATAACCTAAACTATCACATAAAATATATAGATATCCAAGAACTTATTTAAGAAATGTTTCTCATTAATCTCCAACAAATAAAATGAGAGAGGTCTCCTCCTTTTATAGCTAAGGATCCTCCTCAATACAATGAACAATACCACATCCTAGCTCAATAACATGATCTCAAAACCATTGGCCTAGTCAAAACCATGGGAAAAATACGATTAATGAGATAAAATATCCCTCAAAATTCTCCAAGACAAAATTCCCCCTCTCAAATGGTCCAAAAACATCAATATAATTCCACAGATGTGGGCTAGAGATGCCTAGGAAATATGTTCCCCTAAAACAGTGTGCCAATGTCTCATCAAGGGGTGAAAATATGAGTCAAGCATCATCCAAGGACTCCAACATCCCTCTAAACAACTCCCAAAATGTGAGGAATGGTACAAATAGGAAATAACCACCTTAAAGAGAATGATTTCACTCCCACACATGTGGGTCATCTAAGGCAAAGATCGAATGCAAGTGGTATGTGCGACCTCCTCAGTGTGGGTGATCCTCAATAAAATCATGGTGGTAAATTCCACACCACCTAGTGGTCAAATGAACCACTCCAACAACTTGTAACCATCTCATTGAATGCATCAATGGCTCCCATGTGTGGTCCAAGGAGAGAATAATAATTCACAAGTGTGACTACAACATCCAACTAAGAAAGGAGAATAAATATGAGTGGTCCATGTGGCATGTGTGATGACCTGGCATCATTGTCATGGCATGATGCACTCTCATGGATTCCAATGAAGCACCACAGATCCCAATGTGGTGTCTGTTGGTTGTGGAGCCTGATTATCTTCCTGATTTATAGGTCTTTTACTTTCAGCCATGTTTATACCCCATGAAGTATTTACACCCCAGAAGTATGTACACTCTTCCACGCGGGGGAGTGTAGAGGGGGGGTACCCCCTCTGCG
>ML778419.1:366972-400147 GCA_009831015.1 Picea engelmannii
TGGACTAGCCAATTCCCAAAACATTGAAGAATCTTAGAGGATTTTTGGGTTTGGCAGGTTACTACCGCAAGTTTGTTTGGCACTATGGAAGAATAGCAGCACCTTTAACGACACTAACTAAGAAGGATGCATTTTCATGGACTACAGAGGCAACTAAAGCTTTTGAACAACTTAAAGAGGTGATGTGCAAAGCTCTTGTCTTGACCACTCCAGACTTCAAAAAAACCTTTATTGTGGAATGTGATGCCTCGGGAAATGGAATTGGTGTTGTCCTAATGCAAGAAGGAACGCCCCTGGATTTTGAAAGTCTACCACTCAAGGGAAAGGACTTACAAAAACTCATTTATGAGAAGGAAGTGATGGAAATACTACATGCATTGAAGAAATGGAGTCCTTACCTAATAGGTAGGCATTTCAAGGTCAAAACAGATCATAATAGTCTTAAATACTTCTTGGAACAAAGACTCTCTTCAGAAGAACAACAAAAATGGGTAACCAAGATATTGGGCTATGATTTTGAAAACGTCTATAAAAAGGGGAAGCAAAATGTTGTGGCAGATGCACTCTCAAGAAAGGATGAAGATGTTGAGGCCTTTATCTATGTTATCTCGATCATCCAACCCAATTGGATAATAGAAGCAAGGGATGAATGGAAGAATGAGGAAAAAGTGTGGACTCTCATTCAAAGGTTGCATCAGGATTCCAGTGCATCAGATACATTTACATGGAAAAATGATTCACTATGGTACAAATATCGCTTATATTTATGTAGGAACTCCCAACTCAAACAAAAGGTATTATTGGAGTTGCACACCTCTCCAGTAAGAGGGCACTCAAGATTTTTTAAAACCTACCATAGAGTCAAGAAGGATTGTTTTGGGGATGGCCTTAAAACTGATGTTCAAAGGTTTATGGCAGAATGTTTGGTTTGCCAACAAAATAAGGTGGAAACAATTAAGACCCCAGGTCTTTTACAACCATTAGCCATCCCAAGTCAATGTTGGGAGGAGGTTTCCATGGATTTCATCACACGGTTACCGAAGTATGAAGGAAAGAGTGTCATCATGGTGATTGTTGATAGACTGACCAAGAATGCCCACTTTTGTGCACTCTCTCATCCCTTCAAAGATAGTACAGTTTCCACTGCATTCATGGAAACAGTTCAAAAGCTACATGGCAGCCCAAAGATTATTGTAAGTGACAGAGATCCCATCTTCACTGGACATTTTTGGACATAATTATTTTATTGTTTGGGTACTCAATTGGATCATAGCTCATCCTATCATCCTCAATCTGATGGATAAACCGATATAGTGAACAAATGTCTGGAAGGCTACCTTCGTTGCTTTGTCTCTGATAAACAAACACAATCGTTCAAATGGTTACCCTTGGCAGGATGGTGGTATAAAACTTCCTTTCATACTGCAACAAAAAAGACACCATTTATGGCACTCTAAGGATACCACCCTCCTTCCATCACTTATTCTCTAAAAGAAAAATCTAAGGTTTAAGCAGTGGAAGATCACATCGAGCATCAACAACAAGTTCTCCAAATCTTAAAGGACAACCTGACCATGGCACAGAATCGCATGAAACAACAAGYAKATCAACATCGTAGTGAAATAAGTTTTGAAGTAGGGGATTGGGTGTTTTTAAGACTACAACCATACAAACAGATGTCCCTCAAGCAAGACAAAAAGGATAATAAATTATCACCAAAGTACTATGGCCCTTATAAGGTGTTGCAAAATATTGGTACTATAGCATACAAATTGGATTTGCCTGCATCTTCACGAATACACCCAGTTTTCCATGTTTCATGCTTAAATAAGGTTATAGGTGACAAGATCCCAATTCAAACTATATTGCCAGAACTTGATGAGGAAGGAAAAATCATATTGGAGCCTAAAGCCACCACTGACACAAGAGTTTGCCAGCTGAGGAATAGATCCATTTCAGAATATCTCATTAAATGGAGGAAACTACTGGTTGAAGATTCCACTTGGGAAGATGAGTCTTTTATACAGAAGCATCCAGAGTTACTCAAGCATTGCGAACAACACTTGTCTCAAGGGGAGGGGCATGTTAATCCTTAATATTGGCTCATTACCCCTTAATTGGGGAATATTACATTAGTAATGTTATTTTATTTATGTCGGCTTTATTCCATTAGTTGTAATTATACCTCCTAGTCTCCTATATATACCAAGAATACATTTTCATTTGGAATCATCTTGGAATTGTAAATTTATGTGGGAATAAGGAGGTTTCCCCCTCGAAGAGGCTTTTTATCTGAATTTCTCTTTTTTTTTAAGGCGTTGAGTACTTATTCCGAGCTTTTTGTATGCTATATTGATATTTGGTTCTTAACAAAGTGCAAAGCACATCGCCTTGCTCTCCAGCCATGCCTAGGCGACTGAGCCTTCCATGGAACTCGTGAACGTGGGAACTTAATATTCTATAGTTCCCCATGAATGATACCAGTACTGGTTGGGTTGCGTTGTGGACCCTTAGGGGTATAGGTGCCCCGGCCTTATCTCTTACAGATGGTTAGTCAAGGTCTCTGAAATTTCCATGGAAGGACCTTGTCCAACCCAACGCCTCTCGCATGAAAATTTTCTCATGCTCAAGACTTGTTCTTCTCCTTGGGGGTTGGACCCCTATGGCATGGGTGTTACTGGAAGCGACGTGACTCCTCCCCTGGAACCATGTCGTGAACCTTCGCGGTGTCCTCTAACCATGAGTAACTCATGGACAGGTTAAAATTTTTATTAGTGCTAAGTTATTAATCAAGTGTATAATTCAGTGGAAGGCGTGACTATCCATAGTCACAGGGTTGAACCCTCTCTTATACCATATGTAACAACCCTTCATTACGAAAACCAATTGTTTTTTTGTTGCATTAGGAAATATACATTACAATTAATAATGAAAACATTGGCACATCATCCGACATATTAATGAACAATATTAACACATTAAAAACCTGCATGACATAAGCTGGCACACATTGCAGTGAATAACGATACATATATCGACGCATTAACACAATAACCAACACCCCATAACCAATGCATTATTTTAATAATGACACATCGCAACATAAACCATAAATCGCTCAATTTGTCTCATAAGGAAAATCATCAGTTAACATCAAGATAATTCATCGTAGTGTTGGGTCTAATCTAATCTACTCAATCCATCCTTCAGGTAATGATTAAGCAAAATTCATATAATGCAGTGCTATATAAAAATTAAGAATCATAAGTGTAATTACAATCAACGATTCTAAGCTAAACTCATGTCTAAGGGATCCATAAGAAGATCAATCATCACCCGTCACGTAAGGACATAATTTTACCTTACATATCCAACTAACCATAAAAGGAGATCAACCATGCTTAAACAATACCATTATTTAACATGCTACCCTTCATCATGTACCCAATTATAAAACTGATAAAATCAACATAAGTAATAAATAAGAATTTGACATCTTACATATCCATTAAAGAAATTCAAGGAAGACATTAACTTATTCTTCCATAAATAAGAGTGCATTTACCTTTCTCAAATTCATTAAATGAATTAAAATTACCAATCTTTTGTAACAATTAATAGATAATTAGATGTTAAGATACATTATGATTTAAGAATCCAAAGGAAGAGTTCTGGAATTTATTCCAACCCTTGAACCTATGCAAAAATGATTCAGTTTTTAATCCGAACCTTAATTTGGTCCTCGATATAGAACTTCATTCGGTCCTCCATCTGGACCTTCATCCGGTCCTCCATCCGGACCTTCATCTGGTCTTCCAAACGAAACTAAATTTCTAGGAAATTCGAATTTAAAAAATTACAAGAAGTGAATCGATTTCTAAATGGTTAAGCCTTCAGGGAAGGACCATGAAATGATTTCAAAGACACTCAGGAGGTAAATCTATGGTTATATCCCCAACTTCATTCTCGAATTAAAAAAACTTTGAAATTAAAATTCAGAAAATAAAAGTAAACATAACAGAATCTCTCAATTAAATTTTGAAATTGTTTTATAAAAGACATCAAGGAAATCCACAACTATAGAGTTGAAAACTGAGACAACAAGACTAAAGAACAATTTTAGAATCTTCTACAGGTTTGGGAAACATAAATCCCCAATTTCGTTTTCTAGGAAATTATCGACAAAATATTAAAATTTAATCAATCAAGTGGACATCTCTCGTAAGACCCTACATGCATTAAAAGCAAATTACAATACGCCTACAACAAGCCAACAAATATCAGTTCTAGAACTGATAAATTGTCATGAACTTAATTTAGGACTTTCAATAATTTATGGAGGGACCCAAAATAGATCCTAGCAAGATAAAATTTGGCAACGATTGCATACACAGTAAATCCTTTTTAAAACACATAAGTGGAAACTTCAACTCAGAATTGAATGCATACATAAAAGATTCGTTTTTAAACACCGAAATGGAAACTCTCCAGTTTGGAATGAATGCATGCACAATAAATTTGTTTTGTGCTGGGAAAGTTTAAGAACCTAAAAACTTGTGTAAATACACAGAGATCTATCCCTGATAAACATAGAGTTATTCATGAATCTCAGATTTTTTTTTATGAAGGAAGCTAGGCGAAATTTAATTGCCATACTCAAAGAAAAATCAAGGGAATAAAATCTCCAGGAAGGGAACGAAATCTGGGCAATTTTAGGGGCCAAACGCAGAGAGTAAACCAATAATAAAAACGCCAAGAAGGAAAGAATGCAGGGTGAAATTAAAATTTATAACAAGTTGCGAGTTCAATCTTACACCACGATTTCATTCTAGTTAATAAAATAAACACAAATCTCCCTATCAGTAGTACGTAATATAAAAATCAAGTTCTCAACTAAAATGAGAAGCAAATCTAGATTTCCTTTAAGACAATAATTATCTTCATATCTGTACAGGACATGGTAAATGGAAACATAAATCAAAATTTTAGAACTCGAAAGAGGCTCGCAAGTGTCAATAACTCATTAGTTTTTCCCAACCCAACTCTACACAAGGTGCTAAGGATAGAGACACGAGCCAAACACGAGCCAAGATTTTCATGCCCCAAGTTAGTCATTAAATCTATGCACCTCCTAATCCAACACTCCATCCAGTCCTGGATCCGGCCCTTGATATGACCCTCTGTTCATCCCTTGACCTAGACCTTGAAACAAATTTTTTTATGAAAAAACAAATTTACAATTACAGACAGTGAATATATTTGGGAATGGTTAAGCCTGAAGGAAGGGACAGTAAAATAATGCAAAGGTGCTCAGGAAGGTCGAGCTAAAGCTGCAACCCCAAATCGTTCCACAAATAAATTACTTCGAAAATAAAATTCAAAAATTTAACATAACAAAAGAGAAATGCTCAAATAAATTATGGGTTGTAGTTTAAATACAACATGGGAAATACCACCATTACAGAGTTGCAATCCTTACAACACTTAACCAATTGACAAATCACATACACTTTACATGCTTGGGTAGTGTAAGGCCCCAAAAAATTATGTGATCAAGGAAGTAACGTAGAGGGTTTATGGCTGGAAAAAATGTAGAGTTGAGGAAAAAGGAAAACATTCTCAGAGATGTGGTAATCCAAAGGAAGAGTTCGAATGTGAATGCTATCTATAGTTGGGAAAAGGTACATGAGGAAAAATGAAAAGGGAAGGGAACCCATAAATTCACACACACATATCCAAAAAACCATTATCACATTCCATTTAAATATAAATCCACATACAAAATTAACCTGCTTTACAATTTCAAAATTTAGACATGTGTACCGTAACCGAAAGGAGAAGAATCTGAAGTTGTTGTCCCATGCTTGCACTCCATCTAGCTCCTAGCTTGCTAATCACTGATACCTCACCGGTACCTCCCAGCCAATTCTAGGGGTACTGTTCTTCCCCTTGAGCCCCCCGAGCCGCAAAGGGGCCAAGCACACACAAGAGAGAATAAGCTAGCTCCCAGCTCGCCTCGTAAGGTCGATCTACCACTCCTATTTGAGCTAGGTATCCCAACTCCCACAAGAAAAATCAGTCAAGAAAATCTGACAGCATAACCTTACGCTATCCAAAAAGTGATCAATTCCTCTTCTTTGTGATTTCTTTTATAGATTTCTTCGTAGTGACCTTTCCATTTGCACAATAAATCAGTTTTATTAAAAATTAATTAGGAAATATCCTCCCCATACACTTGTCACCCAATCCCTTAGTTGCACCAGAAATTCATTTAATTAATTAAATTAAATTGCCAATTTCCCTCACCCACCTAAAAGCATTCCTAAAAATGCTCTTGGTTGTCCCTTTATTCCCTCAATTTCCTTTAATGATTGACACCCTTCAATCTTAGTTGAGTTCATTTTAGGAAAGTTCTCTAGACTAGATTCCTTTCTATGTTCCACATTCCTTTTGCATTTAAATTTCCTTTTTCCCTAAGTTCGAATTTAGCAAGTTTTGCACATAGACAACAATTAAATTTTTAGATAATTTAATTCTCCTTTAAATTATAAATTTAATTTTCCCCCTTTTCTTTTCTTCATCCCCCCTTTATTAATTGTTAATTAATTTTTTAATCTTCATATCATATTTAGACCTAGGCTTTAAATTTAACTAGGTTTAGCAAATTTTTAAGGGAGAAATTAAAATTAATAAACTTTACTCATACATAATTAATTTAAGGCTGACCATGTCAAGGTAAGATATTGTTTTCTAGGCACCTAGGTTCATTGACTCACATGTGTTTAAACATCACAATGTGCCCTTCAATATGCACTATGTGCTCCAAGGGTTCCACTCGCCTTCATTCAAGCTTCATTTATGCGACATTCCCTTCAAGACGCACTACGTGCTCCAAGGGTGTCACTCATCTTTTGAATGATTTTGGTAGACGTCAAGACCTTGGAGTCAATAAATTTTTAGGTGACCTTGTTGGAGACTAAGGGCCTCTAAGGAATAATGACTATGCCTTATTGCGTGCTCCTTAGAATCTTCATTAGTGACTGTCTCAGTATGCCCTCACGACATCATGGATCTCTCGAACTAGGTAATTTTTAACCTATAGTTCGAGCCATGACGAGAGTGCTAGTAGGTTGTGGCAGGGCGGATGCCACACCTCTCCCTCAATATCTCTAGTTTTCGTGCATGACCCATTTTCTCCAAATGTGAGTCTGATTAGTAGGTAATCATCAGCCTTCATCCATCAACAAAACATGTGAGTGATCCAAAAACAACATCATAATATACTCCTTCATATGTCACATATGCAATAACAAAAATACTCAAACCATATACAGTCCACTCCCTGACTCGATCCGGAGACCAAGGAGGTTGATTGATGTCATCAACATCCGTAATCAGTCCAGAGTCCTGCACACTTAGGAGAAACTAGTCAATAACATATGTCTATACATAATCATAATATAACATCATAATCCACAGTCTCATCATCAGAATCCATAAGTGAAGTAGTCATTCATATAATGAACCTGATCACTTGCACGCAAGTGTCCTCAAAGAATAAGTCACATCAGGTGCACGCAAGAGCAGGATGTTACATTTGGTATCAATGGCTTTGTGAAATAAAAAATAATTCTATTATCTCTTGGTCCATTTTTACAAATGAATTGATATCACATTAAGGGGGATATTAAGAGCAATTCATTCATTAGTCAATTGATAAATATTCAGCAAAAAGATCCAATTATAGAAAACTTTCAACAATTCAAAAAGCTCAGTATTAGGGGAAAGAACATTCCTACGGATAATTTGTTAATTATATTTATGGGCACTCTAAAGGAGAACATTCAATATGAGGTATGTATCTTCAAACCTAAATCCCTAGAGAAATCTTTCAGTATGGAAAGGAAAGTGTAAAATAAAAATATGGTTACTAGAAGGGTGGCCACTAACAACTATAGAGAGAACCATGTTCCCTCTCCTATCCTCACTCAACTAGAAAGGTTGACACCTAAAAAATGGATGAAATAATATCAAAGGGACTATGTTTCAATTGTGACAATAAGTACAGTAAGCGGTATAAATTTAGTGAGAAAAAATTATTCCACATATACTATGAAGAGGAAGAAGATCAAGAATTGGAACCATCACAAGATATATATCTAGAAGAGACTACTCCAATGATATGATTTCATGCATTTTTTGAAATAAATACTACACAAACCCTCAAGATACAAGGATACATCAAAAAGAAAAAGGTAACAATTTTTATTGATTTTGGTAGTACCCATAACTTCATCAATTACAAATTAGCAAAAGATCTCAATTGCTTTGTATTTCCAGCACCGGAGTTTCAATTAATGATTGCAGATGGAGATACCATAAATTGTTCTGGGAAGTGTCATAGTATTAATCTCAATATGGAGGAGTATTTATTGGTGTTGGACACAATGGTACGATATTGTCATTGTTATCACAGGGTGCAGAAGAATCCAGTATAAATCCAAAGCTCAGAAGGAAGAACGTTAATTGAAGCTCAGAAGAGATGACACATTTGAAATAACACAAGAGACATAGTTCTACGAGTGAAGAAATAATTTTGTAAAGGATCGAGTTACATGATTCGTTCATTCTTATTTCAGGACCATCCAATATTGTTAGATCGAGGTGAGGTCAGAAGTTGGGAAGGATTAAATATCAACCATCAGATTTGAAGCAAGAGCTTCAGATGGTTTCCCAGCCATTGGATCAATATTGATATGGAGTGAAAATATCAAAACCATCAGATCACACTAAAGGAAAGAAGGTGGTCAACTATGGCGCTGACCACTCCAGCGAAAAGGAGTCTAAAACATGTAAATTTACCCGAAGGTTGAAGCCCCGAAGTCATGAACTCCCATCGACCGTCAGATCAGAGGAAGAATAGGAAATCCCATCAATCGTTGATCTAGAGTGAAAATATTTAGATCACGCTAAGGAAGAAGGTGGTCAACTCTAGCCTTGACCTACTCCGACGATAAACAACGCAGATAAACCAAGAACTCCTGAACCCCAGAGTTCCAGAATAAACAAAGGCCATAGGATCAAGACAGTTGAAAATATATAGTGGTATATCTATTCGACACTTTAGAAATAATAGAAGGATGGTATAAAAGTGCTAAAACTCCCGAAGCCACGAAGTAAGACATGTGGTAGAAGACAAATATGACACGTGGCCCAATCGGCTAGTGACAAGTGTCAAGGTATAGTTGGCACATTAGGTATATGCAAGTAACAAATCAAGGTGACACATGGTAGCCACTCAGCTAGTTCCACATCAACAGTAACATCAACAAGCTATGCCATTCTGGGAGTACATCTTTCCAGGATATCCAGCTTCTCCAACCAGCAAAACTACCCGAATCGTTGAAGTCCGAAGTCACAAATAGTCGAATACCTAGAGAGTGGGAGATCCTTTGTGCCTAAGTCTACGGTCCTAGCTTCTAGAAATATGAAGGTTATCAAGCAGGGAGTTTTGATACACCCTTCGACGGAATTTTCTTCGGAAGAGTTGGAATACTGCAAAGGCCTGAGTCTCGAAACACCAAAGTCTCGAAGTGAACAAGAACTGTCCATATCAAACATGCAAATAAAACATGACCTTCAATCTTGATAAATGATTAAGCACTCGCTTGGATTAGTTCTTAGTCATTGCCTATGGTCATATGGAATAAATTTCTTGAAAGTGCGTCTGTATGAATTTTAACATACAGAGAAAGAATTTTTCCTTTATCAGGAAGAAACTTTGAACCAGACAAGATTTGGATTATATCCTGATTGATATTTAGTGTTCAAATACATCCAATGCATTGGAAAGCTAATCGAAAATATTAAATAATATCTATTGGAGAACTGGACGCAACAAAATCTTAAGAATAAAAGAAAAAGGCATGGGATTGAGTTAAAATAAATCGATCCATACCTGTGATTGATTTATGAAAATCCCTCTTACTAAATTGAAAATCTTTCACATTAATCTGTGAATAATAATAGAGGGAGATATTGATTCTAAATTGAAAGAAAAATGTTATAATTTTTAATTTAAATGAATAGGTGCAATGGTCCAAACAAAGGGACACAATACTTTAACGCTCACACCAGTTGGAAGACTATATAGGCAAGAAAGAATGGTGAAGAAGAAGGGTCTCTACAATCCATATCAGAAGATCAAAGAAGAATCAAAGTCCAAGAAGAAGAACCAATGATACTTATGAAGTGAGGGTGGAAGGGAGGAGAAAGGAAGGATTCATATCCTTTACTAAGTAAAGTGTGAAATCAAGGGAGTTGGTGCTTCCTAGGGTTGGTGCCCTGAAAAAAAGGGAGTTGGTGCTTCCTAGGGTTGGTGACCTAAAGACAAAGGGTTGGTTCCCTAAAGACAAGGGAATTGGTGCTTCCTAGGGTTGGTGCCCTAAATACAAGGGACTTGGTTCTTCCTAGGGTTGGTTCCTTGAATAAGGGGATTTGTGTCTCCAAGATTCGATGCTCTAAAGATGATTGGTTCCTTAACAAACACAATATTATTATTTATAAACTTTGTAATGCTTGTTAAAGAATACTTACATAATTGATTGTTTAAATACAAAGTTCATTGTTGATCAATAGTGATAATAATAACAAATTAACTACTAATTGTTTAAAATAAGGTAATATTGATTCACCCCCCCCCCCTCTCAGTATTTCCAACAATTGGTAACAGAGCGAGTGCTTCAACATAGTCTAATAACTGGAAAGTATATCTTGAAATAAATGGATGAGCAAGAGTGAATGTCTTCAAAAAAAGCACAATTTTTTAACGGAGGTGGTTATGCTCTCAAGAAAATAAGAATGAAAAGCTACTAGTTGGCTCTTAGTTTTGATGTTTGGAAATCTATTGTAGATGGTTATATTGCACCAACTACTCCACCCACAGATACTGCAGGAAAGAATATGTGCAATGAAAACTCAAGAGAAGTTAATTCCATTCTAGGAGGATTGACAAATTATATATGTGTGAAGGTAATTCATTGTAAGTCAGCTAAGGAAATCTGGGACAAATTGGGGGTTGTATATGAAGGAGATAGAAAATTCAAGGAAGTCAAACTACAAACCTATAGAATTCAGTTTGAAAATTTGAAGACGAAAGAAGACAAGAACATTGTTGAATACTTTCATAGGGTAGATGAGGTAGTTAACTCAATCATAGTAGCAGGAGAAGAACTTACCAATAAACCTATTGTACAAAATATCTTAAGGTCATTACCTATGAGATATGATGCGAAAAAATCCACAATTGAAGATAGAAAAGAACTTGACAAGCTCACAGTAGATCAACTTCATGGAATTTTTACATCATATGAGATGAGAACAAGGAATGAAAAACCATCAAAAGGAGCAAAAAAATTTAAGGAATCTAAAGCAAAGAAGAAACAAGAACATCTATCTAAAGAAGATCAGTTAGACATATCAGATGTAGAAGAGGCCAACTTTATAATGAAACTCCAGAAAGGATTTGGAAGATATAAAGGAAAGTTACCCTTAAAATGTTTCAACTGTGGCAAAATTAGACACTTTGCTAACAAATGTACCTACCCCAAGCAGGAGGATAATGATGATGAAAAATACCACAACCAGAAAAACCAATACAAGAATAAATTTTATAAGAAAAATAAAAACTTATACTCCAAAGAAGACATCAATTCTTCAGACATAAGTGAAGATGAATATTCAGAGCTTCTATTTATGGGAATAAACACTCAAAATAATAATATAGACAATGAAGAAAACTTTGAAAGTGAAGGTGAAGTAGATCTAGAATATTAATTGATTGGTGTTATGGAGGAACTAAGAAAGTATAAAAAGAAGAACATGCTACTTAGGGAACAACTTCAAGAATTTGAAGAATCACATCATTCAAGAGAAATAGATGCATCGAGAACTATCAAAGAATCAGATCAGATCATCAGCGATTTGAAGTCCCATCTCTTGTAAGCTAAAATAATTGAAGAAATCATTTTAAAACAAATCAATGATAGAAAACAAGTATGTGAGAAGCTAGACATTGAGATTGAGCTGCTAAAAGGTGAACTTGAAAAATAAAAGAAGGGATCAAAATTTGAAAATAGTTCAAAAATATTCGATGAAATTCTCAGTAGTCAGAGGTCACCAAATAAAAATATTGGTTTGGGATACACCCAAGACACAAATTATATTCTCTTAAAATCCCCTTAAGAAGAGAAGATAACAAGGAAAGGATGATTCCATTGGAGACCATCCCAAATAAACATAAATCAACTTCCCCTACTAAAGAAAAATATGACCAGAAGAACACAATCACCATAAGAAATCCCTATAACATATATCAGTATATCTTCCTTGGATATTGTTATTCCTGCAATAATTTTGGACACAAAGCAGTGCATTGTAAAGCCTATAGAAGGCACAATCCAAAAAAAGTCCAAAGAAATCAGAAGTTCAATATAGATAAAAGAAACTATAATTTGTTCTCTCCATTACAAGATTACAATATGGAATTCCTCAAATGTAATAACTATGGACATAAATCCAGTGAATGTAAATTTTCAAAGTATGTCAAAGAGATAAATATTCCCAAGAATAAAAAAGTGTGAAAGAAAAAACAAGTAGAGAAAACAGAGTGTAAAGTAGCCATGTATGCTAAAAACAAAGGATGCTAGTGGTATATAGACAATGGATGTTCTAAACACATGACTGGAGATCAAAGAAAATTTATCAAGTTAACAAAGAAAGAAAAAGGAAAAGTCAACTTTGGAAATAATGTGTCTGCCAAGATACTTGGAAAAGGCATTGTTAGCCTAGGGAATAACAAGGACAAAGCAGTGTTGGCATCCACCATTTCTGTTGATTTTTATCACAATTAAAATCACCACAAAGGGATTACACCTTTCTGTAGTTTCCACCTCATTAAATTTATGAACATTCATGTTTTTGGACTTCGAGGCGATGATTTGGTTAAACTTATATTATTGAGTTTTTCGTTTGAATTTTCGCTTGTTTTGTTTTAAAATTCATGACTATAAGCATGAATTTAAATAAAAAATTGGTTTGGGATTTGTCATTATATCTTATACCTAAGAAAATTCCACTTTTAAGGCACTCATATATCGCTAAGCTTCAAGTTTTATGAATTCATTGATTAAATTACCACCACAATCTTTATGTTTTATGGATATCATGACTTAATTGGTTCCTTGGTTGATCATTTGGTTGTAATTTTTTAATTGTATGAATGAAAAAAACATTGGGTTAACATTCGATATGGGTCTCATGCTCTCAACAGTCATATCAGCCTTCATGTTGCTTGGTACTGGTCTATTGTACCCACGACTACACCTCACCCTACTGTCCTGCGCATTAATGAAACCATTCATTGTTCGAATAGGCATTCAATGGTTATCAAGGGTTTGATACTCAGGATGGGAAATGGCTCTTAGATATACGTTCCCTTTGGTTCCCTGTATCTCTAAACTTAATTAATCACATCATGGCAGTCTCCAAACTTCCTAGTTTTCGGGCCATTTTAGTTTGCACAGGTCACTCTCTGCTACTCGTTTGTTGGAAGCCAAAACCTACCACCTGTGATATATTTTGTGTCTATTGCATAGTGGCCATGGCCCCTGTGGTTCGAATCGAGCCGAATGGTTTCCAAGACCTTCTTCCCCATGATGATGCCATAGATGACATGAAGGCTCACAGTTGGGATATATTCCTCAGGAAATTCGAAGGCTACAACCTCGCGGTCGCACAGGCCTTTGCACAAACATTTGATGGTTTTAGGGCCAAGGTTGGGGATGTGCAATTGGAAGTAACATAATATTTCAGAGCTTGGATGACCAAACTCATGTTGGAAGGCGAAAATTGGTTTAAGAATGCCAAAATGGAGGATGTTCCATGGAGCTTGTTCATGGTCTCCCGCAAATCCACCTATTTCCCTAAAGGTATTCCCATTGCTTTTCTGAAACCTAGATGGAACAACCTTGTTTTAATTTTAGAAAAGTTTATCACATGTGAAGGTCGATATGGTTTGGTATTTTTATACCACATATGTCTGCTCATGTTATTCATAGGGTTTGATTTGAACATGTCGTTCTACTTGTTAATGAGCCTTTATAAAATGTCAAAACGCTATAAGTGACATAACATGAACTCTCTGTCGAGTCTTTTTCATCACATGCTCGTTAAAATCCTGTTGCTATCACATCTATCACAAATTGAGGACAATTGGGAGAGTTTCTTGAGCCAAATTTGTTTTTCCCAGGCTGACAATACAGTCAACTCGCCTTTAAATGTAACCCCAATTTGGATAGTCCCATGACCAAAAGTCAGGGTTTCAATTTACTTGATGGCTGTGAATTTAATGAATCTGGGTCTATTTCTTTGGAAACCCCCGTGGTTAAGAAATTATCATGTATGTTTTCACCCAGGAAATCGTTGGAACAGGTAGTGGGCGAATTAAAAGGAAAATATTACCCCGTGCTTATGAATGAATCAAATCAGAATCATAATGATAAACCTATCACAAAGAAAATTCATAAGGGTAAGAAACAACTGAGCTTGGATTTAAATTTTAGGAATAAGAGGTCTGGGCGATTGATTTCTAGGAATTTAAGGAATCAGAAAAAGGATCATTTGAGCTCGATCTCTATGATCAAGGTCAATGATCACTGTTCAGATCAAGAGATAAATGATTTCCTGGCTTAGGAAGATCCGGACAACCAATGTACCGGGAACAAAACTACTACCCAAGTTGAACAGTATGACTTCGTTTCTAGATTAACCTTGTGTCTCAAGGGCAAAGAAGTTTTTGCTGGCATTAGTCATGAATTGAAACAAGCCATAGGGAAGCAGGAAATACCCGTTGTTGACTACATTCCACATCGATATGCCATTGCACCAGTACATTGTGACAGTTTCTTAGATTGGATAGAACGCTATTAAAGGGATATTTCATTGTTACAAGCTCAAGTAAAACATCTAGCTGCTCATAATTCTCTACTGGAACGAGAGAACCAAGAGTTCAAATCACACACAAAAAGGGAAAATAAAAGACCCAAGAGATCTAGTAATATAATCATAAAAAATACAACCAGTTTCAAAGCCATCATAAATTCGGAAGTGTTTGATCCTTCATTTGCTAATTTCTAATGGTAAAAATGATTTTGTTTGATTTTATTTCATTCTTTTATGAAAAAACAAAATAGGGAGATTCAATTTTGATTTCCTTTGTTAATAATAAGACTAGCTACAGAATCTATGATTCTATAGCCAGTCTATTTCTGAATATTAGTTAGCATTATTTTCTTAATATGAAATTTGTTTGGCTATCTACAAGAATTTGATGATTATGATGATGATTACATGGAGAAAACACCTTGGATCATATGCTCTATTATTCAATATTTTCTTTCTTTTATGTTGATAAAACTTTGATTTATTTTGACAAACCAACTCATACATCAGTGGTTTCTAGTTTCACAATTTTTGTAATACTATCTATTTTTTTGGGGATTGCACTCTATCTTGCATGATAAGAGTATGTGAATCCTAACCTAGCTTAAATATTGGTCACTCTTAGTAGTAAAGGCATATTTGGCTAGGATACATTATGGACATATGATTTTGAAGACTGATATGGAGAAGTTGTTCACTACTTGGCTTTAGACCTGTGTGACACTTACCCCATTATGTTTTTTGCCTCTATCTTATGGAATGTTATTATGTTTGATGCATCTTTAGTCTAGTTATTGTATGGTATTTCATATTATTAAGTACTTTGATTATGTCTGTAATTTGTGTTCCATGTTACATCTGTGATCAA
Source organism: Picea engelmannii (assembly GCA_009831015.1). Lineage (NCBI taxonomy): Eukaryota > Viridiplantae > Streptophyta > Pinopsida > Pinales > Pinaceae > Picea > Picea engelmannii. Next base: position 382,841 of record ML778419.1, read on the forward strand.
TATGCCATTTAATTATTGTTGATTTATGCTAGGTATTGAATGATGGATTATATGAATTCTTTGTATTGAGTTTCCTCCATTCATAAGTGTTCATTATTATAATATCACCAGATCTGTACATTTATCATTCTGTCATTATATTCTTGATCCAATGCATCTTTGAGTTTATTTTGGGAGAATTAGCACTGTTCTTTTACAGGTTTACCTCGTAGGCTGGACAGTTAGGAGCTCGAATTGCACATGAGGATAAATTCAGTTTAGTCGATTAGTTACAGGTTAATTTACTTGTTATTTATTTAAAATATTTGGTTAATGAAATAATAATAACATGAATTAGCTTTCGATTGTTTGCGTATTCTTATTTCAAATATTATTTTATTAGCATTCGTTAGTTTTGGATCTTTAGATATTCAAAATAAAATAGAAAAATGTATGTGATTTCTTTATATCTTTTATAAACACTTTCAAAAATATTTGTTTCGCAAGATGTCAAGCAAATCTTGTACAATGTACATAAATTGTTTATAATCATATGCACATATTCGTGTTTCCATTTTGAACATATGTAATTATTAAACTTATATTATTAGTATCATAGCTTTTAGATTAATTTCATTTGTCTTATTTCTTTTAGAACATTAGTTGGCCAATGGAGCCATTAAACCCATCGGGTCATTTCATTCCAAATGGCTTGGGTTATTTAGACAACCCTGATCTGGATTTGACCTTCCAGATGACAGTGTGTCACTTACGCCCGTCAACAAATGGCACTAGAAGGAGGGCCTTAATTTAATTCATGACACATGGAGGTCGCAAGAGACTCCTCCCCCACACACTCGCACTCCTGTCGTAATGCGTAGTCTCTCGAACAATAACGTTACACTTGAAACAACAACTACCTCAATCGATAACCATGATATTCCCATTGAGCCAGTGACACCAGCTTCTCAAGGGATTGACATCCAATAAATTGTCCGCCAATCACTAATAATAAATCATAGTGCCTTACCCTGTATCATACAACCTAGTAGGCCACTTAATCAACCCCTTGATTTCACGGATATCATAGAACAACTTCAAGGCATTGGTCTGCCCGAACACCCTTTAGGTGGAAACACTACTAATCCCGCTAAAACGTTTATCCCGGGAGCTGGAGGATCTGGTATCCCACCATCCCCACCTGGTTCTTCTCCATATTCTTCAGGAGGAGAGTCTTCAGACGAAGGCAGTTCTTCATCAGAACCATCTCAGCCTTCAACTCCACCTTCTCCCATGGCAAATCAAAATATTCCTGCCAAACCCTTGCTCGATGTTAAGAACCAAAGAAATGAATACAAAATATCACAATAGATCCAAACATATCTTGATACAATCACCACACAAGATATATGAAACCATATATAAAACCACCACTTTACTATATCAAAACCCTTGAGGTAGGGCAACACCATACAATGGATCTTATTATGGAAGGGATCCTCTCCTGTTCACTTTCCTCTTCGAGGGGGCATCCTCCTATTGAGATACCACTCCAAATACAATACTTCTCTTCATGTCCCATTACATTGCTTGAACCCCATTATAAAGTGATACCATCATCTAAGAACATTCTAGAGGAGAAATCTTCTAGAAGTAGAACCTTCTAAGAAGTCCTCTTACATTTATTATATCTAATTACCCATTTATTATATCTAACTACCATAGTGGGCCTTATTTAATAATATAGTGAATCTAGTCCACCTTACATTGAATGGCCTCCACTATTATCACTATGGGCCCTCTGCCCCCCCCCCCCCCCACTACCTCTCTAGCTACCTAACATCCCATCCCCCTTATGAAAGCATTGTCATCAATGCTTGATATACAACCATATACCAGGGTCCCATGGATAATTGTGGACCATAATTTTGAAGAAGACAGGAGAACCAAGGTCCCATGTAGAAAGGAAAGACACCATGCTAAGGTAGTCCAACCACCATTGTAAGACCGGGTCCCATGTCCAAGTGCTCATGTGAACTCCTCGTGGAAGATTTTAGAACCCAATAACCAACTCAAAATGATGCTCCAAAGACTTACACCTATCATGTGGATCCAAATAAGAAGATCCATCCACGTAGTGGAAAAGGATCGTAGCAGAATCTGGAAGGAATAATACCACTGTAGAATATGCAGGATGGACACTGATAATAATCATTGGCCTTCGATTTGTCACATTGATGTTCTCTACAGAAGGTGGATTAGAGTCATCAAATAAAATATGAAATTCATTGTCATCCCAAAAATGACAACTATCCATATACCAATCATCACAATCGGCCTCAAAATCATACGAAGCATATATTTCTTGATTATATTCATCCCTGATGTCTGTCATAAGAAATCTCTCCTACATGTTATCCAATGAATCTTGAATACTATGAAAACTATCATTGAGGTCATCTACAAGGACATGAAATCTAGAATCCAATACGTCATACAATTGGGATTTGAATGATTCAGTAATTTGTAGAATTTCTTTGAGGGTTTGAGAGGGTTTGAGAGGAAATAGCAGAAAATAGTGGTTTTTTCTGGAAAAACCCAAAAAATCTGTTGAATTTAAAATGTTCATAACTTCACTTCTCGGACTCCGTTTTGGATGATTTATTTTTTGAAATTGGGTGAAATTTTGAGAGGAATTCAGATCTATAATTTATTTGGCAAATTCGGACTGCAACTGCTACAGAAATAAAATAAAAAAATGCACCGTCGTCCGCAGAAAAAGCCCTAAACAATTGTAGATTTTAAAACTTCAATATCTTGAATTCCGGGACTCCATTTCAGACGATTTGTTTTTTCAAATTGGGTGTTTTTCTGAGAGGAACTCATATATACAAACTGTTTCTGCAAATTTTGCACAAAAATATACCAAAAATATTTGCAATGTTTCGGCCCTCTTTTTTCTTCTCGGAAAAAAAAAATCTTCAAAAATAAAAAATATTTGTCCACAATGTCTGCCAAGGAAAGTGATTTGATACCCCTTATTAAGTACCTATACCAGAGCGGAAAATATAATTCAATAAGACCAATAATAAACCATAAACCATTCACCATAACATGAACACAAGAAATAGAGAAAACCCTTGAGGTAGGGCAACACCATACAATGGATCCTATTATGGAAGGGATCCTCTCCTGTTCACTTGCCTCTTCGAGGGGGATTCCTCCTATTGAGATTTAGCTCCAAACATAATATTTCTCTTAATGTCCCATTACATTGTTTGAACCCCATTATATAGTGCTGCCATCACCTAAGAACATTCTAGAGGATGAATCTTCTAGAAGTAGAACCTTCTAAGAAGTCCTCTTACATTTATTATATCTAATTACCCATTTATTATATCTACCTACCATAGTGGGCCTTATTTAATAATATAGTGGATCTAGTGCACCTTACATTGAATGGCCTCCACTATTATCACTATGGACCCTCTGGCCCCCCCCACTACCTCTATATCTACCTTACATTCCATCCCCCTTATGAAAGCATTGTCCTCAATGCTTGATGTATAACCATATACTAAGGTCCCATGGATAAGTGTGGACAATAGTGATGAAGCAGACTAGAGAACCAGGGTTCCATTAAGAAATGGAAGCCACCATGCTGAAGTAGTCCAACCGCCATTGTAAACCAAGGTCCCATGTCCAGGTGCTCATTTGAACTCCACACGGAAGATATTGGCACCCAATAACCAACTGAAAATGATGCTCCCAATTGTATGACACATTGGATGGCCTCACAAATGACCTCAATGATAGTTTTCGTAGTATTCAAGATTCATTGGATAGCATGCAGGAGAGATTTCTTATAGAGGACATCAGGGATGAATATAATCAAGAAATATATGCTTGGTATGATTTGGAGGCCGATTGTGATGATTGGTATATTGATACTTGTTATTTCTGGGATGAAAACCACTTCCATATTTTATTTGATGACTCTACTCCACCTTTTTTAGAGAACATCAATGTCCCACATCAAGGTCTAGTTATGATTACCAGCGTCCAGCCTGCATATCTACAATAGTATTGTTCATTCTAGATTCAATGTTGACCCTTTCCCACTATGTGACTAGATATTCTTATTTGGATCCACATCATAGGTGTCAGTATTGAGAGCATCATTTTCAGTTGGTTATTGGGTGCCAATATCTTCCGTGTGGAGTTCACATGAGCACTTGGACATGGGACCCTGGTTTACAATGGTAGTTGGACTACTTCAGCATGGTGGCTTCCATTTCTCAATGGTACCCTGGTTCTCTTGTCTACTTCAGCACTATGGTCCACACTTATCCATGGGACCCTGGTATATGGTTGTACATCAAGCGTTGAGGACAATGCTTTCATAAGGGGGATCAAATGTAAGGTAGCTAGAGAGGTAGTGGGGGGGGCAGAGGGCCTATAGTGATAATAGTGGAGGCCATTCAATGTAAGGTAGACTAGATCCACTATATTATTAAATAAGGCCCACTATGGTAGTTAGATATAATAAATGGGTAATTAGATATAATAAATGTAAGATGACTTCTTAAAAGGTTCTACTTTTAGAAGATTCCTCCTCTATAATGTTCTTAGGTGATGGTAGCATAATATAATGGGGTTCAAGCAATGTAATGGGACATGAAGATAAATATTGTGTTTGAAGCTAAATCTCATTAGGAGGAAGCCCCCTCGAAGTGAAAAGTGAACAAGAGAGGATCCCTTCCATAATAGGATCCATTGTACGGTGTTTCCCTACCTCAAGCGTTTTCTCTATTTCTTGTGTTCATGTTATGGTGAATGGTTTATTGTTTATTCTTGGTATTATTGAAGTATATTTTCAGCTCTGGTATAGGTACTTAACACTCGATCAAGATTTTGTGGTTGTACCTGGACCCCTACACCCATTACCTAAACATCCAGAGAAATGGATGCTCAAATTTGATCCAGATTCGAAGTAATCAGCTTAGGATCACATCAAGAAATTTATATTAGCCATTAGACTCTGGAGCATTGAACACGAGGATGTAGTATGTAGATTATTTCCTTATACTTTTGAGGGAAATGCCTCCACATGGTATTTCGCTCGACAACCCCAGACCATCGTCTCTTGGGACAAGTTCGAAACTTGTTTTGTGGAAAAATTTGGAGATGATAAATCTCCGGAAGTCTTGGTTATGGAACTCTCTACTTTAAAAATGAACCTTAAAGAAAAAGTGAAAGACTTTAACCAAAGATTTATTACATTAAAAAACAAAATCCCTGCAGATTCGATGCTCGCAGAAATTTTAATTGTTTCATATTATGCTAAAGCCCTGCACAATAACATAGAAATATGGGTCAAAAGGTCTAAGAAGAACACGTTGTCATAAGACTTTGAGGAGGCAAGCCAAATTGAGAAAGATATTATTAGCTTAAAATATAATCTTAGTAATGAAACTGAAACAACTTCATCTTCTAAGAAGAAAATACAAATTCTTACTAGGCCTCCTCAAACAAAAAATCAACAAGAAACTTTAGACTTAGAGAGCTTGCAGAAATATTTCCAAAAATTGTCTAATCAAGTCATTGACTTGAAGATATTGGTAGAGGAGGCATAAACAATCAAAGGAAGTTTTAAACTCCCTTTCAGAAATCCTTTTCCGCCAAACCGACCAAACCCAACCATAGAAGGTCTAAATTTCAAAAATTTACAGTATGATTTGCAAACGATATTAGAAGCGCATGACAATTTTGTTTATGTTCCTCCTGAAAATTCTAAAGATACAGTTGAATAAGAGGTACCAGAAGAGGAGGACTCATCCCCTCTTGTTTTTGGGCACCTGTTGGACAATATTTTTCAAGAAAATTTCAAAATTGTCCACCCTTACAACACTAGGAGTAAAGCACAGACCAAGCCCATTGCGGAAACAAGAAAAAATGTGTTTCCTAAACAAACAAAGCAAACTGAAACTAGATAAAACTTAGCTTCCCTAGTTTTAGAATATCATTTAATCGAAGATCTAAAAAAACTAAGGGAAAATATTTGTGTTTTTGAACTACTGAAATTTCCTCTTATTTTGCAGAAAATGCTTCAAAGCATCGCTTAAAATAGTAAAATGAGTGATGTTAGCAGCAAAAAATCAGTGGAAATCGATTCAAACACAGCTAAAAATGTCCCAACTAAAAATACATCTAAACCTCAAGACAAAAGGGACTTAGCAGAAAAAACTATAGCAAATGTGAATAAAACTGTTTTAGGGACAACAATAAAAAATCAACAGAATTCCACATGGAAAAATGTCCCACCTTTTTTATTAACCTTTGCAATTTTTAATAGGAATGTACATAATTTCATGGTTGACTCTGGTGCATCATCAAACTTGATGCCTCTATCAGTATGTCAGAACATTAATGCGGAAGTACAACCTTCTAATCTTAAAATTATTCAGCTAGATCGAACAAAAGTTAAAGTAATCGGTGAGCTTAAGAATGTGTTGATTAGATTATCATCCAATCCTAAAGTTCATCATATTATTGATATTATCGTTGTTGATATTCTTGAATTTTATGGTCTGTTTTTCAGCAGAGATTGGTCAGAACAGTTGTACGGTTATTTTGCTACAGACTGGTCCCACTTATGGTTGCCTGAAAATGGAAAGCCCAATAAAATCAGGATAAACCGAGAATGTTATCTTAAGCATACCGTGTTTGATCTAAATGATACAAATGAACCGTTCATTACATCCTCAAAATCATTTGAAACACAGGGAATGAACACCTTTTTTGGTAATTTCATGACCAAAATCTCTTCTATCACTGATCCATGACAACAGTCCAAAGTTATAGCCTATATGCAGACACTTGCTTCGTCGAATACGCCAAGTATTGCTTATGACCCACAAATCTAGTCCCTATATTTTGATGGATCCAAATCGAAAGGAGAAGGTGTTGGTTGTGTACTCATTGATCCTATAGGTAATAAAACATTTATTGCTTGTCGATTAGAGTTTGAATGTACTAACAACACAGACGAGTATGAAGCGCTTCTGCAAGGACTTAGGAAAGCATTGGATATGGACATGAAAAATTTGATAGTATTCAGTGATTCAGAAATCATGGTCAAGAAGGTAAGAAACACCATACATTGTTTATGACCACATATGAAAAGATACCAAACCAAGGTATGGAGTTTAATGCATAAATTTTCAACATTTAATATAAATTCTATTCCTAGGATGAGTAATTCGGAAGCTGATCTACAGGAAAATGTTGCTTCTAAATTGTTTCCCACTGAAGGTTTTTCCCCTAATGTGTTTTCGATCGAATTTTTGTTCAGGTCGTCGATTCTGGACAACATCATGAATAGGAGAGTATTCGATGATGACTAGCATATCATCATATTTATGCATATGGAAGACACCTTTCAGGATGTAGTCATTGATGAAGGCACTAATGACGAGAATCTCCGAAACTTCACGGTAATATTTGATCCTTGATCTCCTGAATTGACATCCGAGCTGGTCAAATCTATCCCCAGATCTATCATCAGATTAGAGAAATTTTATGACTTGCATGATAAGTTTAGAGGGGTATTCAACTGTAAAATTAAGAGTTCCTCTTTGATCTATGAAACTGTTAATTTAGGAACAAGAGATAATCCTTAAAATATTAATCTGGTAAAGGGATATTCTCAGCAAGAAATATTCTCTTTCATAAAACTATTTAATGAGTTCAAAGATGTATTTTCCTGGGTGTATGATGACTTGAAAACTTTTGATCCAAACATCATACAACATGTAATCCCTATGAAGCCCCAGACTTAACCTTTTCAACAGAAATAGAGGAAAATTCATCCTAAATTGGAACCCACTTTTAAAAAGGAACTAAACAAATTACTAACTGCAAAGATAATTTTCCTGGTTAGGCATACTCAGTGGGTGTCTAATTTAGTCCCTATAAGGAAGAAAAATGGTGAAATTCAACTCTGTGTCAACTTTCATAACCTGAACTGAGCGTCTGACAAAGACAACTACCCAGTGCCTCCGATGGAATAGATTCTACAACAGGTGTCTAGTTCCAAAAGACTATCTTTGTTAGATGGTTTTTCGAGATACAACAATGTCCTTATGTCTCTGTCGGACCAGCTTAAAACCATCGTCTGTACCCCATGGGGCACTTATGGCTATAGGAAAATTCCTTTTGGACTGATAAACATTGGTGCCACTTTCTAGAGAGAGATGGATATTGTTTTCCATGGCCTCATTAACCAGTCAGTTGTGGTCTATCTTGATGATGTCACCATCTATTCCAAAAACAAGAAAGATCACTTGTCTCACCTTAGGGTTGTCTTGGAACGTTGTCGCAGTTCGACATATCTCTCAACCCTAAGAAATTGATCTTTGCAGTAGAGAAAGGTAAACTACTTGGGTTTATAATGTCTAAGGATGGAATGATTATTGACCCCGAGAGAACCCAAGCCATTGCTAAACTTCCCCCTCCATCTTCCAAAAAGGCCATGGAATCATTTTTGGGAAAGATTAATTTTGTCAGAAGATTTATCCCAAGTTTCTCAGAAATGGTTAGACCATTACAAAATTTAATTAAAAAATATTTTTTGTATCGATGGAGACCTCAGGAAATTCAAGCTTTCGATTCAATTAGAAAAGCAATAATAGAATCCCCTTCCTTGATGAGTCTCGATTTTTCTCAGGATTTCACTCTTTACACTTTTGCATATGACCGATCTCATGTTGCTGTGCTTACACAGAAAAATGTTGAAAGTAATGAGATACCCATTTCCTTCATGAGCTCTGCTTTTAAAGGGGTAGAACTTAATTACCCAGCAATAGATCAGTAGGCATATGTTATTTTCAAAGAAGTGAAACACTTTCAGTCTTACCTGTTGAAATCCAGAACCAAAGTTATTTTTCCTTACCCTGTTGTGAGAAACCTGTTAGTACAAAAGGAGCTAGGTGAGAAAAGGGAAAATTGTATGACTTCGCTATAGGAATATGACCTTGAAATAACTCTTGCGAAAATTGTTAGAGGTCAAGGCCTATGTAAACTAGTGGTTGATTCAGTCAAAGAACAAGAAAGTCAAATAAACACCTCAACTGTAAATCAACATAACGAAGAACAGATCAGTTGTGCACATGCTACTCCCAATTATTGGTATGAGAACATTAGATTTTATTTAATGCGTGGATCTAATCCCCGCAATCTTGATCCCAAAAACAAAACAAAACTTAGGCTTAAATATGCATCTTTCCAATTAATCAATGATATATTATTTCGTAAGAACTTTGATGGTGTTTTTCTGCGTTTTTTAGAAAAGGAGGAATCTGAAAGAGTTTTGGATGAACTTCATGAAGGTGATGTTGGAGGTCATTTTGGTGGAGACACCATTTCCCACAAAGTGCTAAGGAATGGATACTATTGGCCTACCCTATTTAAAGATTCCCATACACCGTCCCACAAATGCATAATTTTCCAAAAGGCTGAAGGACAGGTGAAAAAGGTAGCTTTCCCTTTGCATCATGTTACTATAGATGCACCTTTTTAGCAATGGGGCCTAGACATCATAGGACCAATTAATCCCTCTTATTCACAGTAGAAAAGTATGTCTTAATAGCAACATACTATTTTACAAGATGGTCTAAATATGTACCTTTAAAAGTGGTCAACACCAATCAGGTAGTGTCTTTTCTGAACTCCCATATCATCACTCGATTCGACATTCCTGAATGTATGGTTTTTGATAACGCCTCTTATTTTTCGTCCCTTGATATGCATGTTTTCGCTATGGAAAAAGGGATTAAAATGAATTAGTATGTTAGCTACTACCCTCAAGGAAATGGTCTAGAAGAATCAACAAATAAGAATTTGATCAAGATTATCAAAAGGACAGTTTCAGAAAATCACAAGAATTGGCACAATGCACTATATAATGCACTTTGGATTGATAGGGTAACTCCAAAAGATTTTGTTGGTAATTCCCCTTTCTTCCTCTTCTACGGAAGAGAACCCATCCTTCCTCCGCATGTCTTACTTCCTTCTCTACAACTATAGCAGAAAGTTCAAGAAGAAGAGTGCCCTCCTCTAGAAAACTAGATAAATGCTTTGTTAAAACTAGAGGAGGTAAGAACACAAGCGAAGCAGAAATTGGACCAACACCAGCAAATTGTGAAAAATTGGTTTGATTCAAACTCATCTTCTCATAGGAATTTTGATGTTGGAGATTTTGTTCTCAAGTGGGATAAATCCCATGAGGGCAAGGGGGAACACACCAAGTTCCAAAACCTGTGGCTAGGACCATTTGTAATTTTTGAAAAATTGGGTCCCAACTCTTTCCATCTGCATAATTTGGAGGGACGGCCAGATACTTTCCCGGTGAATGGCCAAACTCTCAAGAGGTATTTCACCTAATGATTTCTGATGCACCCTCTTGTAAATATTTTGATTTTCTTTTTCATTTTGATTTTGGTTCTTTTCATTTTGCTTGATTTTGATTGGCTTTCTAAATAATTATGTCTGAGTCGCCATTTCATTTGTGGAAGGGAATCGGAATTCTGATTTATTAGCAGTAGTTAATAACTTTCCAATAACCTGAGCAGGAAGTGATAAAAATTAGATCAACAGAGGTAAGTTTATGTTCAAATCAGTGTTTCTGGCTTCTCATTGAAATTACAAGAAGACGCAATTGTCCTTAACAAACTTCTAACGTTGTCCATGTTTTAAGTAAAACAACTCAATTGTACCTTCCCATCCTCAAGATGGTTTCTTAACAGAAATCTAAGTGTCGAAATCATGATGAAGGTCATCAAAACAGAAGAATAATTTGTAAATGATCAAAATTTTCATTCCAAACTATGATATTTTCAGTATCACCCCACCCTCTTGAATATCATGAAATTCTGGAAATTATAAAAAAAATATAGAGGGTTGAAAGCATTGTAATGTGTGGGAAGTGTTTGTAAACCCATCGAGACACTGAACATGTTTGATAGCAGTGGGTAAATGCACACATGATACCAAGGAAACTTCATCGAGGTATTGAACAGGTCTGATGGCAGCGAAGCAATGCCATGTTTAAGAAGATCCTCAGGTATGTATTTTAATTTGATCAAGTGTGAAGATGTTCTTTATCATGAATGGACAACTCTTGGACAAGATCAAGGTACTAGAGTGGGTTAAATGACATCCCTTTCAAGGCTATGGACACCTACTGGAAGCAGTGGCTTTGTCAATGGTATCGAAGTTATCTCTATAAACGTCGTTATCCCTATAATCTAAATAAGACACCAAACTACTTTTTCGAACATAAATACATCCAATGCTAAACTGCATTATTTTCTGAGTTGTGATTGGAATGCTTGATATGTTGTTGAATGTTTCAAAAAAATTATTTCATCTGACCCCCTGACATAAATTTTCGGGTGATGAAGAGATAACTGCTTCGCCCAGTATGTCGCCATTGTTGGCAGCCACCATTTCTGTCGATTTTTATCACAATTAAAATCACCACAAAGGGATTACACCTTTCTATAGCTTCCACCTCCTTAAATTTATGAACATTCATGTTTTTGGACTTCGAGGCGATGATTTGGTTAAACTTATCTTATTGAGTTTTTCATTTGAATTTTCGCTTGTTTTGTTTTAAAATTCATGATTGTAAGCATGAATTTAAATAAAAACTTGTTTTGGGATTTGTCATTATATATTCTACCTAAGAAAATTTCACTTTGAAGGCACTCATATATCGCTAAGCTTCAATTTTTATGAATTCATTGATTAAATTACCACCACAATATTTATGTTTTATGGATATCATGACTTAATTGGTTCCTTGGTTGATCATTTGGTTGTAATTTTTGAATTGTATGAATGAAAAAAACATTGGGTTAACATTCTATATGGGTCTCATGCTCTCAACAGTCATATCAACCTTCATGTCACTTGGTACTGGTCTGTTGTACCCATGACTACACCTCACCCTATTGTCATGCGCATTAATGAAATCATTCATTGTTCGAATTCACATTCGATGGTAATCAAGGGTTTGATACTCATTATGGGAAATAGCTCTTAGATATGCGCACCCTTTGGTTCCATGTATCTCTAAAATTAAGTAATCACAGCATGGCAGTCTCCAAATTTCCTAGTTTTTGGGCCATTTTAGTTTGCACAAATATATCTTTGCTACTCGTTTGTTGGAAGTCGAAACCTACCACATGTGATATATTTTGTTTCTACTGCACAGTGGCCATCGCCCATGTGGTTTGAATCAAGCCGAATGTTTTCCAAGCCCTTCTTTCCCATGATGACTCCATAGATGACCTGAAGACTCATGGTTGGGATATCTTCCTCAAGAAATTTGAAGGCTACAACCTCACGGTCGCGCAAGCCTTTGCACAGACATTTGATGGTTTTAGGGCCAAGGTCGGGGATGTGCAATTGGAAGTAACATAAGATTTCATAGCTCGGGTGACAGGAATCCCGCTGGAAGGTGAAAAGTTTTTTAAGAATGCCAAAATGGAGGATGTTCCATGGAGCTTGTTCATGGTCTCCCGCAAATCCACCTGCTTCCCTAAAGGTATTCCCATTTCTTTTTTGAAACCTAGATGGCACAACCTTGTTTTAATTTTGAAATAGTTTATCACATGTGAAGGTCGGTATGGTTTTGTATTTTTATACCACATTCGGCTGCTCATGTTATTCATAGCATTTGATTTGAACATGTTGCTCTACTTGTTAATGAGCCTTTATAAAATGTCAAAATGTTATAAGCGACAGAGCATGAACTCTTTGTCGAGTCTTTTTCACCACGGGCTCGTTAAAATCTTGTTGCTATCACATCTATCACAAATCCGAGACAATTGGGAGAGTTTCTTGAGCCGAAATGGTTTTTCCCGGGACAACAATACAGTCAACCCTCCTTTAAATGTAAACCCCAATTTGGACAGTCCCATGACCGAAATTCAGGGATTCAATTTACCTGATGGCTGTGAATTTAATGAATCTCGGACTATTTCTTTGGAAACCCTTGTGGTTAAGAAATTATCATGTATGTTTTCTCCCAAGAAATCATTGGAAGAGGTAGTGGGTGAATTAAAAGGAAAAGCTTCCCCTGTGCTTACGAATTAATCTAATTAGAATCATAATGATAAACCTATCGCAAATAAAATTTGTAAGGGTAAGAAACAACAGAGCTCAGATTTAAATTTTAGGAATAAGAGTTCTGGTCGATTGATTTCTAGGAATTTAAGGAATCGAAAAAAGGATCATTTGAGCTCGATCTCTACATTTGAGGTCTAATATTATTGTTCATATCAAGAGATAAACGATTTCCTGGCTGAGGAATATCTGGACAACCAATGTCACGGGAAAGAAACTACTGCCCAAGTTGAACAATATGAATTTGTGTCTATATTAACCTCGTGTCTCAAGGGAAAAGAAGGTTTTGATGTCGTTAGTCACGACTTGAAACAAGCCATAGGGAAGCATGAAATACCCGTTGGTGACTACATTCCACATCGATTTGCCATTGCACCATTACATTGTGACAGTTGCTTAGATTGGATAGAACATTACTACAGGAATATTATGGTGTTAGAGGCTGAAGTAAAATTTCTAGATGCTTAGAATTCTCTACTGGAACGAGAGAACCAAGAGTTGAAATCACACATAGAAAGGGTAAACAAAAGACCCAAGAGATCCAGTAATATAATCATAAAAAATACAACCAATTTCAAAGCCATCATAAATTCAGAACTGTTTGATTCTTCATTTGCTAATTTCTAATGGTAAAAATGATTTTGTTTGATTTTTGTTTGATTTTATTTCATTTTGTTATGAAAAATCAAAATAGGGAGATTTAATTTTGATTTCCTTTGTTAATAATAAGACTAGCTATTGAATCTATGATTTTGTAGGCAGTCTATTTCTGAATATTAGTTAGCATTATTTTTTGAATATCAAATTTGTTTGGCTATCTACAGGAAGTTGATGATTATGATGTTGATTACATGGAGAAAACACCTTGGATCATGTGATCTATTATTCAGTAGTTTCTTTCTTTTATGTTGATAAAAAATTGATTTATTTTGACAAACCAACTCATACATGAGTGGTTTCTAGTTTCACTATTTTTGTAATACTATCTATTTTGGGGGGGATTGCACTCTATATTGCATGATAAGAGTATGTGAATCCTAATCTAGTTTAAATATTGGTCACTCTTAGTAGTAAAGACATCTTTGGTTGGGATACATTATGGACATATGATTTTGAAGACTGATATGGAGAAGTTGTTCACTACTTGTCTTTAGACCTGTGTGACGCTTACCCCATTATGTTTTTTGCCTCTATCTTATGAAATGTTATTACGTTTTATGCAGATTTAGTTTGGTTATTGTATGGTATTTCGTATTATTAAGTACTTTGATTATGTTTGTAATTTGTGTTCCATATTACATCTGTGATCAATCTTCCATTTAATTATTGTTGATTTATGCTAGGTATTGAATGATGTATTATATGAATGCTTTGTATTGAGTTTCCTCCATTCCTAAGTGTTCATTATTATAATATCACCATATCTGTACATTTATCATTCTATCGTTATATTCTCGCTCCAATGCAACTTTGAGTTTATTCCGGGAGAATTAACATTTTTCTTTTACAGGTTTCCCTCGTAGGCTGGACAGTTAGGAGCTCGAATTGCACAGGAGGATAAATTAAGTTTAGTCGATTAGTTACAAATTATTTTACTTGTTATTTATTTAAAATATTTGGTTAATGAAATAAGAATAACATGAATTAGCTTTCGATTGTTTTGCGTATTCTTATTTCAAATATTATTTGATTAGCATTAATTAGTTTTAGATATTTAGATATTCAAAAGAAAACAGAAAAATGTATGTTCTTTCTTTATCTCTTTTATAAACACTTTCAAAAATATTTGTTTCGCAAGATGTCAAGAAAATCTTGTACACTGTACATAAATTGTTTATAATCATATGCACATATTCGTGTTTCCATTTTGAACATATGTAATTATTAAACTTATATTATTAGTATCATATCTTTTATATTAGTTTCATTTCTCTTATTATTTTTAGGACTTTAGTTGACCAATGGAGCCATTAAACCCGTCAGATCATTTCATTCCAAACGGCTTGGGTTATTTAGACAACCCCGGTCCAGATTTGACCTTCCAGTTTACAGTGTGTCACTTACGCCCGTCAACAAGCAGAAAATGTACTTTTAGTAGAAAATCTTAAGCCTAATATCCTAAGTGTAAGTCAAACATGTGATCAAGGTCACATAATTACCTTTGATTCTTAGAAATGTGAGATAAGAAGAGAAGATATAGGGAAACTAGTGGAAGTTGCACCAGGAACATCCAACAATGTGTACATCCTTGACATGGAAGG
Organism: Picea engelmannii; assembly: GCA_009831015.1. Taxonomy (NCBI): domain Eukaryota; kingdom Viridiplantae; phylum Streptophyta; class Pinopsida; order Pinales; family Pinaceae; genus Picea; species Picea engelmannii. Next base: position 398,272 of record ML778419.1, read on the forward strand.
AGAGGAAAAATGTTGTTTAGGTCAAGAAGATGAAATTTTGCTATGGAATTGAAGGTTGGGACATATAAGCTTTGAAAACTTAATCAAATCCAATAAGAAGGAGGTTGTAAGGGATCTGCCAAAGAATATAAAGCCTTCAAATCCTATTTGTATACATTGTCAAATAGGGAATGAAACAAGAGTTAGGTCCAAAACAAAAGAGAATTCCACAACAAAACCATTAGAACTTATTCACATAGATCTATGTGGACCTACCAGAACTAAAATTACTTATGGTGAACATTATTTTATGTTGATCATTGATGATTACACAATATTGACCTGGGCATACTTTATAAAATAAAAATCAGAATCCTTTGAGAAGTTTAAAACATACAAATCCCTTGTAGAGAATGAAACGGATCTCAAAATTAAATGTCTGAGATCATAAAATGGAGGAGAATTCACCTCTAAAGAGTTCATTCAATTATGTGAAAATCATGGTATCAAAAGACAGTTTTCATCTCCCAATCCTCCTCAATGGAATGGAGTGGTAGAAAGGAAAAACATAATAGTTCAAGAAGTTGCAAGAACCATGTTAAATGAAGCCAAGCTTCCAGAAAAATTCTGGAGAGATGCAATCTACACAATAGTCCACATACTTAATCGAGCTCATTTGACACCCAACCATGACAAAAATCTTTATGAAATATGGTTTGGCAGGACAACATCTATAAAACACTTTAGAATTTTTGGAAGTAAATGTTACATTAAGAATGATGAAGATAATTTAGGGAAGTTTGATCCAATATCTGATGAAGGAATATTTTTAGGGTATTCACCGAATAAGAAAGCATACATATGTTATAATCTTAGACTACTAAATATAGTGGAAAGTGAAAATGTAAATATAGATGATCTAAAACCAAAGAAGAGCATATCCTAAGACATATCAAAACTTGATAAAAAATATCAACAAGAAGATGATGATGTAGAATCTCAAGAAGAAGATGATGATAATGAAACATACGAAAACGAGCCATATACTGATGAAGAATACAATGAAGAAATTCCCTTGCCAAAATCTCCTTCAAAAAGAGTTCAAAAGAATCATCCTGAAAGTCAAATTATTGGAAATAAAAATGCAGGAGTAGAAACAAGAAGGAAACTCACATTTGACGAGGAAAAAGAAATGTTATCATTGATAGAACCTAAGTCATTTAAAGAAGCCAGAAAAAGTAAAGATTGGATAAAAGCAATGGATGAAGAACTAGACCAAATAGAGAAAAACCATACTTGGGAACTAGTACCAAGACCCGAGGACATGAATGTGGTAGGAACCAAGTGGATCTTCAAGAAAAAACTAAATGAAAATGGGCAGATTATAAAGAACAAAGATAGATTAGTTTGCAAAGGATATTCCCAAGTGGAAGGTATTTATTTTGAAGAGACTTTTTCTCCAGTAGCAAGACTTGAGGCCATTAGAATGCTCTTGACATTTGCATGCTTCAAAATTTTCAAAATCTATCAGATGGATGTCAAGTTAGAATTCCTTAATGGAAAACTAGAATAATAAGACTATGTTGAGAAACTAAAATGATTCATGTTAACAGAAAATCGGGACTATGTGTGCAAACTAAATAAGGCCCTGTATGGTCTTAAACAATCCCCCAGAGCATGGTTCTCAAGGCTTGATCAGTACTGTAACAACCCTCCTAGCTAAGGACATCTACTCAGTCAACCGGTGAATTTTTTTTTTTTTTTTGTGTGTAGGTTAAGTGTGTGCGCGTGTAGAAGAAACAACCCCCTCAACTCCAAGTCAACACTCGAACCAACCAGACGCAAGTAAGACGAACACAATCAAGATGACCGACATATCATAAAGACACACGAGGCA
>ML778419.1:405883-417539 GCA_009831015.1 Picea engelmannii
ATGAATAGTAACACATCATATCATCTGTCAATCACATCATAATCAAATATATAAGGTCCAACATCAAAAAGGGTCCAGATCACTTGCGAGCAAGTGTCCTCAAAGAATAAGTGGTCTCAGTGCGCCAGAGCGGGATGTTACAAGTACTTGCTAAAACAAGGATATAAGAGAGGGACTGACAACAACTTATACATCAAAATGTTGGATCATGTTGTCATTGATGCCAATGGGTTGATTAATTGATGTCAAAGGCTTGATGTCAAGTGATTTATTGATGTCAAGTGATTTATTGATGTCAAGTAATGATTTATTGATTGTTGTGAATGGATATATGTCGAGTGGAATGATATTCATATGATGTCATGCATAGATGAAGATGGATCAATGAGTTGTCATTGATATGATGCATTGTTGGATTGATGAATCATTATTTTCTTATCATGGTTTATAAGGTGCACAAATGGATGAACTCCAAAGTGGTCCCCTTATGATGAAATCCCTCACGGGAAGACGCTTTACGGTTGATTTATCCTAGAAGAATGGTTGGCGAACCCATGCTTGATTGGAGAATAATGAATTGAAGATCAGTGAATTTGTTAGTGAAACTATCCTAGATGGATAGTGCTTGTCATGCCATTTCCGATGGTATGTGGAATGTCACATAACTCCCCATGGTTTGATATTTATGGACTTACGAAGTTGGAGGACCCTCATATGTTGGCTTGAAGCATCAAAAGGTCAAAGAAGTCAAAGAGCTTGCAAAGAAGAAATTATTATTTAAATGATAAAGTAAAATGACAAAGTCAAGAAGGATTATTTAAATAATAAAGTGAAGTGAAAAAATCAAAGAAGATTATTTAAATGATAAAGTAAGGTGACGAAGTCAAGGAGAATTATTTAATTGATAAAGTAATGGAGAAATTTCTAATTATGGAAAGTGGTTAACCCTAAAATGAGAAAAATAGGTTAAGTGACCTAGAAGTGGGTTAAGTGACCTAGAAGATGAAGAGTATAAATAAGAAGTAAGGGTCTATTGTGAAATATACCTTTGTGTGTATATTTTGTGGTATATTTTGTGAGTATCTCTTGAGCATGATTGAAGATATATTCTGAGAGAGAGAGAGAGTATGGAGGATCTCATGAACGCATCAAAGTTTCAGCATGTATGAGATCATGATGAAAAAAGTCTCGGAGGTTCATAAACCCTAGTTTCTCAGGTGTACGTGGGCTACAGTGAGCCAGGGCGCGTACATACGCGGACTGTATGAAGACAGGGCACACACAATGGATGAAGTCATGGAGATTGGTGGTTGAGATGAGGACATGCTCTTGAAGATTGAAGTGGGTTCTAGATATGCATTCTATGGGCTCAGATCTGCCATAGAAATTCTGGTATGGTTATATTATTGCCTTGATGGATACTATTTCTTTTTGTGTGGTGAATGCTTAAGGCATTCTTGGTATGCCTATTATGATGTGATTTGTGTTGGTTGATGGAGTGAGCAACACTCTTATGATTCATTTCTGATATGATTTCTATAGTATGCTAGTTTATTATACATGATTGAGTAGAATTGATATTATATGGTTGAGAAGCATGAATAAGTTATTGGAGATCTTGGATGCATTGTGACCGGCTGTGGGTCAGTTTGGACAGTGAAAGACAAAAGAGAATATGATTGTAGGTTGCAGAGTATTTGAGTTGATTTTGAAGAGAAAAACCTAAGTAACTTAGAAGGAATACAGAGGCTATAATACATATTGACCGCGTACATACGCGGGCTATAGTGAGCCAGGGCACGTACAAACGTGGCATGAACTACTGACAGGTCGTGTACCTGTGACAGATTGATATCTGTAGAGGATTGTTGCCTCATCTCAGTTGGTGTTGAGGATGTAAGATGAGTCTTTCATATAGAGCTAGTGCTCTTGTAGAGTTTTACTCTATTCAGTTGTTGTCGATAAACCCCAAGGATTGAAGTCTGTAATAAAAAGAAAATTGTACATACATCCTGTGTTCTTTGTGTTCCTTATCGTGATGATTTGTTGATGATATATTGATAATATATGTTGTTGATATATGTTCACATCTAACTGGTTATAAATGATAGCAATAAGTAATGAGTATATAGTGATTGCTAACTAATGAGTGTTGTGAAAGAGGGAAGTTTTGAAAAAGAGCTCCACACTCATTCACCCCCCCTCTAAATGTGGTCGGTGTGTCCAACAATTGGTACTAGAGAAGGCCTTCACTACAAGCCTTAACAATCTTGAAGGAGATCTATAGACACACAAATGGATGATGAAGTTCCAATCCTTGATGAGGAAAACTATTATACTTAGAGAATAGAGATGAGAGTACACTTGAAGGAAATGGGAGTTGTTATTTGGAAGGAAACCATTGGTGGATCAGTTTCTTTGAAGAACAAGTCAAAGTTTGCATCTCAAAGGGAATTAAAGAAGAATGATGTATTGGCTCTCAATACCATTCTTAGTGGACTCTCAAACCCTATCAAAGAGAGCATGGGACAATGCACTTCCATTAAGGATCTATGGCTAAAGCTAGCGGAGACATATCAAAACAAGAAAGAAGATGTTGAAGACCACTCCATCAATATCAGTAAAGGTAAAGAATATCCAAAAAATCTTGAATGCATTATTTCTAAATGTGATCTTGAAAAAACTCCAAATGAAGATAAAGAATCAAGTGATGATGTTAGCACAAATGAAGATCTTGAAGAAATTTCAAATGAAATCAAAGAATCATGTGATGATGTTGGAAAAAAGGAAGATCTTGAAAGTATTTCAAATGAAGGTAAAGAATCTCCAAAGGCTCTTGATTGCAATGATTTAAAATGTGATGATGTTGAAATTTTCTCTAAAAGTGAAGAAGAAAATCTAGAAATAGTTTGTGTAGAGTTTGATAATAGTAATCCCATGGAAAGAATAGAAGAAGATCTATTATAAATTCAAAAGAAAGTTGAAGATGGTTTATATGAATATAGAAATGACCATTATTATATAGACTATAGCTATCTTTCGGATATCACTAAGAAGTTTCTTAGGAGGAGTCAAAGGAACATCTTGAAGTTAAAGGGAATGCTCAAAGAACAAGAAGAGAGTAATAAGAATCAATTAGAAGAAAAGGAAGAAGAGATCGCAAGACTAAAGAATGAAAAAGAAGATATGAAGGTAGATGATAAGATTATCAAAAGTTTTGAAACTATTGTCCATCTCAAGACCCAAATTGAAGAGGCCAAAAGGGTAGAAGAACTATTGAAGAATCAAATTAATGAAAAGGAAGAGTCATGTCATAAGTTATAAGTTGAAGTTGTTGATCTTAGAAATAAAGTAGAGAAGTCAAACAAATTCTTGAATAGCTCACTAATCTTGAATGAAATCTTGGAAATTCAAAGATTACCAAATGATAAATCAGGTCTTAGATACAAGAAATAATCCACACATGTTGAAGCAAGCACCTCAAAGAAGCATGAGGTAAAGGATGAAGAAAATATTGCAAGTCAACCATCTACAAAAGACTAGGAAAGTTTCAAAAGAACTAACAAGAAAGACATCAAGAAGCTACCTTTACACCTAAAAGAAAATGGACACCAAAGCAAAGGTATGAAAGTGTTTTTCATGGTCAATGTTATTCTTGTAATGAATATGGTCACAAATCTTTGGAATGTAGATCTTATGAAAGGAGATATAATAGAATATTTTATAACACCACAAGGTGTTGGAGATGTGATCAAGTAGGACAACTTGTTGTTCACTGTCACAGCATGATATGCTACAACTATAGTGGATTTGGCCACAAGTCCCAGGAGTGTTGGAACACAAGAAGAAATTCCATGATGAGGACTTCACATAGCATGACTAGAAGAAGGAATGTAGTAAGGAATGGAGACATCTTTGAAAAGATGGAAGCTCAGAGCTCTAGTTATGAGAAGCAGGGACACCTTCAGAAGTGGGTAAAGAATACTGAGCAACCAAAGAAGAATGTAAGCCTTAAGGGAGGCTCAAGTGTGTCATCTACTGAAGCATACGCATGTGACAGTGGTATCAGTCACGTACATACATAGGCTGACCTTGAATAGGTCATGTACATACACGATCTGTTTGTGTAGTAGATCGTATATATGTGGTAAAGCCTTGGGAAAAAGGAAATGCACATGGGTTGCAGCTTGATGTGATGGTATAACACTCTGTTGCGGGGTATAACATTATTTGTTGCAAGTTCTGACACTATTTGTTGTAGGTTTTCATGATTCTATATTGGATTATGTAAGGTGATGATAAAAAATAATGAAAGGCCATCTTGGATGCATGGCACTAACCCATGAGAATGGATTGAGGCATTTTTTGTTGAAGAACAATGTTGGTTATGACAGTGAAGTTATGGAACCTTGGTTATGTGATATATCTTGATGATTCTAGCTAGAGGTGTCATTGATATATTGAAGCATACTACTAGTACATGTGTTGTTGGATGTTTAGTATTTGTTGTAGTGAATGGAGGATTGATGTTGATTTGTTGATGTATTTGCTTGGTACAAGTGGTGATACATGTTATTGTACATGTTTGGTACACTCATAGATGGCATATGCTTGATGATAGTACACCATTGGTATTACTTGATTAGTCCAACAATTGGCATTTGTTTGAGATACATGGTTATGACACTTGGTTCATGATGGAGACATATCATGAGTGATATGACACTTGCTTTTCATATTGGTAGATGCACATGGTTGGCATATTGGTAGATGCACATGTTGGCATATGGTTGATACATTCCATTGATGAGATCTTATGTCACATTGTATGGTATTGATGTACATGGTTGATCTACATAGGTGTTGTGCATGATGGTCACACAATTGGTACATGATGTACTTGGGTGATGTTCTACTCATGATTCTCTATTTTATTTTTGACATATCTTTTGTTTCATGATGGTTGGTATGGCATGAGTTTGATGCATGAATAGGTCTAAGGATCGTCATATGGTAGCATATTGTTCATCTTGCAAAGAAGATAGGGGGAGTCATTTTTATTCCCATGGTTCTAGGAGGAGAAAAGAGCCCTATACTTGAAGAAAAAGGACAAAGGCATAGTTCTAGGGGGAGAAATGGTCACAAGGGGAGTATGAGCGATGTATCTTCAAAATTACATCGGAGTGATATCCCTTGTTCAAAAGGGAAGAGATTATTCAGAGCAAGATCAAAGGAATTCAGACAGGGGGAGCAGTCCCTGTCGAGTAAATTATATGATAGTAATTGCGACATAAATTATCAATCCAAAGTCGTAATCTTATGAGATGTACGCAAAGTATATGGAGGGTAAGAGATTTTATAATCTATGCTAATGATTGAAAAGAAACATGTTAAACTACTGTCGTTGAATCTAAATCTAAGAAAGCACAAAATATGCAACTAATCTATGAAAGGAAACTTTCCTAATGCTACATAAACTTGAGACTAAAATGGAATCTACAAAATCAAATGAGACATAATCTAACTATGAAAGCAAGAACTTAATTTAACTACGAAAGCATGAAATTTAGAATTAATCTATGAAAACATGAAAGTGCGTAAATTAAATCTAATGAAATCATTTTAAAAACATCTACAACAACACACGACAAAAAGGTAAACGACAAACCACTACAAGAAAGTAAAACCTTGCATTAAAACAATCCAATACATGACAAATAATGAAAATCACTATCTCAAAACTAAAAGACTATGAATCAAATCTTAATCACTCTATTCTTCTATTCACTATTCTAGAGAGAGGCCTCCTCTCAAATGAGGAGAGAACCCACTTATTTATACATGAATAAAGATAACAAACTCATAATTACAGATCCACTTTTCTCTCAACCTATCCCTTCAAACCCTCCACAAATATCTTGGATAAGATATTCTATCCATGATCTTCTCCTTGAAGTTAGCTTAAATGATTATTTCCAAATCAAAGCTTGAAGATGAAATTCGAATTTGAAGCTAGGTGGTGATTTTTGACTTTGTGAAAATCTTCAATTATGCCTATAGTCATCACAAAACTCATCCAACTTTGAGATATAATGAAAATATGTTAATTTTCTAATATTTAGTCACAAATTCTCTTAAAAATACTCAAAATAAATAATTTGGAAAATGGAAATGTAAACCCATATGTTTTATGAAAGTGGTGGAGATTAATGGTTTTATGGAAGGATAAGATAAGAATGAGGTGATAAATGGTGTATGATCAATGAATAAATGGTGTATTTATGCGGTCCAACATTCCCCCCAACTGAACTTGTTGCATGTCCCTATGCAACTATGCATGAATTTTTCTTTAAAACTTGTGGCATCTTAGTTGTAGCTTACATGATGATGATGATGTATAACAATAAATCATTTCATGTTGAATGATACATGAGTGCCAACTAATTTTCTTATGGTTGGTTCTTGTATGACAACCATCAATATGACAAATATTGGATCTTGTGTTAATAACATTTGTTCGTTTTACTTATTTTCTTGTTGCAATTCATAATATTAGAAACATGCATGTACTGGAAATGATAAGTCATCAATGTACTTAGAAAGCCCTTTTTTTTCATATTTGAATCATGCCAATATATATCAATGGTTTTAGAATCAAATGCAACATAGTTTAGTTTTGAAAAGACACGTTGGTTGATGGTAAAATGATATGATGAATATGTAAATGGAATTATGACATGAATATCCCCCCCCCCCAAACTGAAGATGTGGTATGTGTAGGAAAAGGAGAAGACTAAGGTAAGGAAATTTTCCAAATTTATCTATTTTTAGCACTTAAGGAATTGCATGATTAAAGATTAGAAAAGAACATACCTCCACTTACCCAAAAAGTTGACGAACTATGCAATAGGAATATGGCCGATGCGGCTGCTGGAGCATGGAATATGTCACTGTTGTATGATCATGTGAAAGGTGAATTCTATTGTAGTTGTGACTACTAGAACTGCTGGATCAGAGAATATGAAGTGGAGGAATCTAAACCGCTGCTAGTGAATCATGGAAAAGAGGAACTATGGAATTGGAACTGTGGTACTCTCATATGGCTGGAAAAATACTGCTACAACTACTAATGGAGTCACGGAAAAGTGTATAGTCGTCACCTGCTTCGAAACCCGATGGTACAATTCTAATCATGTGAATGGATGTGTCGATGTCGATCATGAAGAGAATTCATTGGATTACCGACCATTGATGAATGTCGTCGACCATTGATGAATGTCGTTAACCAATGCGAGGCAAACTCACCATTAATGTCAATGAGTGCCAAGGTACCTGAGTACATCTTGCAAAGTGAGAATAGATGTGTTGATGTTGAGCCACTTGCAAGATCTGACGATCAAGGGACATTGATGTATTCCCATGATTGTCAGCGAGAGAACTTGTCATTAAGGCATGCAAGCCTCTAGGTACTCAAAAGGAACTCTAGTCTATATCCCAGATAAGGTGTTGAGGTCGATGGGGAAAGACTTGTTGAAAGGTGGGCCTTAAGGAATCCTACATCGGTCAACGTGAGTTTTTACAAAATGATTGGTAGGACTATAGATGAAAAGGCCTCAGTAGCAACGGTGTGTAGGAAAAAGAAAGAAGGGTAATGTAGTCGTCAAAAAGGGAACTGAATGGTTTTATTTACAAGGCAAAATGAATGGAAAAATAGGAAAGAGATGTATGCGACTCAGAAAGATAGGCATGTGTGAATCCAGGACCGATAAGGCAATGAAATAGCGGACTCCAGCATGGATGATGAAGAAACTTGGAAGGAGAAATGCGGGTATTCATGACGCAAATGGGTTTATGAACGGTTTCTTGTGTAACTGAAAACGTCATGAGATGTATGAAGATTAGTTCCTTCAAAGTGTCCAACAAGGCATGTTTCACGGAAAGATTTTTTTGATTCTCGAAAATCACTTCGTCATGAGATGCGACCAGCTCTAAACCTGAAAAATCTTAGTACCAATTCCTGCATGAAAACTTGTGAGATGTTTGAAGAAAAACATAACATGCAAAAATAAGTATGAATGCGGCAAAGTAAAAGAAATAAAATATGTTCTTATACCTGTTGTTGTTGCGCGCTAGATGTTTCTCCCAATTTTTAGACCTCCAACATTAAGTCCCCAAGAAGAATATCCATGCCATACTTCAATGGTTGCGCTCTTGGCCTCCACATGGGCTGCATTGACAACATTCTGTGAAGCCTCAACTGATGTCTGGAAACCGAAGGACCGGTCAATGATGCCCAATTCATTATCCATAGTCTTTGGAACCCCAGCAATGGAAACCCTAAGCTTCCTCCTCTTGATCTCTTCAAATATATCTACTACCCCCCTCATGGTTCCATCCCCACCAATGATGTAAACCTGGTTAAAACCATGGGTTTCGATGGCATCAACTATCTTGTGCAGATCAAAGCCCCCTCTTGAGCTCTTTTTGAACTGAGTAGCTACTTCCATTATATTAAATCAATCATCCTCCTTATAAAAGAAAGACATTGATTCTTCAAAAGACTGAGCACATATAGCCTCGATGGTATAGCTAGCACTCTTGAAAAAAATTGTCACCATAAACTGCAAATATGTGGGTGCTAGCTTTGAGTTCAGAAATTTCACACGGTTGGAGGCCTTCTAACTTTTTGAAGAATGTAGCATCGGGATCCTTGGCCATTGCCAATGCATTGATTGTTGGATCCAGTCGATAGACTTGATAATGTAAGAAGTACATTCTAGCAGCTGTAACTTTACCGACCTTTTCACTATCTTCCTATAGAGCTAGCTCGTAACCACCATTTGCCTCCTGCTCAAAATAAAGTAGCTTGAATTTGCTTTGTGCAGGTGAAGTGACTCTAACCACTATTCTAGCTTGAGCTTGCTGCTCTATAATATTGAAAACCAATTCAACAACATTAATAACCATTACTTTGATATGAGGGTTATAAGTTATAACCATTCAACAATATTAATAACCATTACGTGCTTGGTCTAAAAATAAGCTACAGGCACACCCTCGGACATCGAAACCAACTCATCTCTCCCTGTCATGCCAGTCAAATAATTCGTTCATAGGCGCAATCAAAATATATTGGATATAGCTCTCACTGTGCATAGAAACATACAAAATGGAGAAAAGAAGAGACGGGGAGAGTGGATCTGCTATGCTTCGACCCTGCAATCTATTATGCTCCAACCCCATGACTATTTCCCTCTATATTCAATCGTCAGTATCCCTTCATTGGCTTATGTTGTAAATTTGTGGAGCGCAAATGATCGGGGTTGGTTACATGGATCCATCTCTTCTTCGATAATGACGAGCAGGTTAGGGGAAAAAAATGCATGATAAATACCATTCCAGCAGCCAGTCATCAACATCCAGTAGCTACAACAGAATGGTCTCCTAAATGTGGTAAAGCCTATACTCAGAACATGGAGAAATATTTGTGAAGCTTCTGCAGCTAGCTTCTTTACCGTAAAAGAAAATGCCACCGATCTCGGTAAGAATCGCTCAAAACAACATATCTTTACCATTTTATAATTAAATAATATCTCAAGTTGTTTTTCCATTTCCTCCACCGGTCATTCCATCAATAGTGCCGCTATGGATCCCTTCCACTTGCCAATTCAACCGGGAGAGATCTTGCCGGGGCATGGATAGAGAAGAGGTAATCTGTTGAGTCTCAGAATTGTCGCATTTCCCATTCACCATTCAAGAGAGATTTGAGGAGGATCTCATGTGCAGCAGAGAAGGAGCCTATTCGGAGGGATTTCCATATTTATTTACAGATCTCAATATCAATCTGTTGCTAAATGGTCGCATATGTATCCACGAAATCTCTGTAAAACATGAGACACATCCGAAGATCTGTAAATGCTTGAACAACTTTCTCCTCATCCAAGGGGAAAAGCGCTACATCAATGGCACATCCATATATACGTCTTTGCAATTGTGTACTGAATTTGTGATTCATGATTTGATGATGAGACTCTAGAAACAAGGATGGTGAGTGACCTCCAATGGATCTGTAATTTGACTGGATGCCAAAGATATTCTATCTCACTATGAACATCATCGATAGATATCTTTCTTTTCAGGCTGTTACAAAGGGAAATTACAACTAGTGGGTATCACTGCAATGCTTATAGCTTGCAAATATGAAGAACTCTGGCCTCCACAGGTCAATAACTTCATCGAAATCTTGCCACAAGAATACTCATCAGAACAGATCGTGGTCGTGGAGCATACAATATTAAAGCGATTGAAATTCAATCTTACAATTCCCACTCCATATGTATTCCTCCTCCGGTTTATGAAGGCAGCTAGTCCTGACAAACTGATGTAAAATATGACATTCTTCTTGGTTGAGCTATGTTTTCTTCATTAAAATACAGTCCATCAATGCTTTTTGCTGCTGCTGCTGTCTACACTACTCAATGCACTTTGAGAACGAATACTTGTTGGAGTGAAACACTTTCCCTTCACACAGGCTACTCTTGAAGAAGACCTCAAGGAATGTGCACACTTCATGGTTAACTTTTATTATTATTTTTTTTATTTTAAAAAAAAAGAATCCTAATATAACTTGAAGCATTTTTTTTTTCATTATTCTTAATTTTAAATAAAAATAAAAAAACAATTCAAATTCATATTAAATTAAAGAAAATAAATTTATGAGCAAATGGAGATAAATTCTTTGCAAATTAAAGATGAAAAATTGATTGAGTATGTTTACAAATCATTGATTTATTCATTCCTGAAAAGGTTAAATATATACGACACTTTCTGATCCTCGCGATCGCACTAAGCGCGTAAGAGAGCATACTTATTGAAAGCAAAAAAAACTAAAACTGATATGTTTTATTCCTTTGAACCTACCTACCCTACTTCTAATTGAAAATTAGAAATTGATTAAGTGTAGTCAAATATCCAATGTAACCATGAGCGCAACAGCAATAAGAATATATTCACTATGAATTTTGCAAACGATAATCGGAAATAGACATAAACATGCAAAATTGACGGTTGAAATTGTAAATTAACAAAATAAAAAGAAAAATTGAATGGATCTAACCTGGTACCTACTTGAAACCATCGTTCGATAAGGCTTTTGTAGGCGTATTTTTCACTCCTCAGATCATGTCGCAACTCCTCGTTATCCTCCTCGATCTCCTGCTCGCATAATTGTTCGTCATTATATGTGCATAGTGCTTCGTATGTTGATTCATCGTTTGCCTCTGGAGGAGTAATTAAGTTTTTAGCAGCTATCAATATCTCCTCTTCCCAAGAAGAAGGGATATCGACTTTTTATAGGATCTAAGTGAGCTAATCTAGACTTATGCTCATTGAAAAATCATTTTAATGAAAATCAAACCAAATACTAGAAAAAAACGAAAATGAAAAACTAGTATTAAACAAGTGTGAAATGAGTACAAAACCAAAGATGAACAAAATCAAAAGCAAACTAGTATGAAAGCATAAACTAATTCACAATCCAAACTAAGAAATTAAAACTATTTGTAAAAATAAAACACGCCAAACTTGAACTCCTTGCGTTACTGAGACCCTGCTGTCACCAGGTTATCTGTTTGCACATTTAGCTCATCAAAAATAA
>ML778419.1:418782-454368 GCA_009831015.1 Picea engelmannii
AGTCCAACAACACCAAGGAGAGTTCAAGCAGGGGGAGCAACCCCAAGGGGAGAATGACCCTTTTCCATTGATGTCAAAGGGGGAGAGATAATCACATTGATGTGATTGATGTTTATTTATGGGGAGAGATAGTCACATTGATATGTTTGATGACTATTGATGTAGAGAATGCCTTTTCTACATGTTTACATCAATGATCAGTGGTGACATCAATGCTAGTATTTCCATCAATGCCAAAGGGGGAGATTGTTGGATCATGTTGTCATTGATGCCAATGGTTTGATTAAATGATGTCAAAGGATTGATGTCAAGTGATTGATTGATGTCAAGTGATTGATTGATTTCAAGTAACTATTGATAGATTGTTGTGAATGGATAGATGTCAAGTGAAATCATAGTCATATGATGTCATGCATAGATGAAGATGGATCAATGAGTTGTCATTGATATGATGCATTGTTGGATTGATGAATCATTATTGTCTTATCATGGTTGATAAGGTTCACAAATGGATGAACTCCAAAGTGGTCCCCTTATGGTGAAATCCCTCATGAAAAGACACTTTACGGTTGAGTTATCCTAGAAGAATGGATGGATAACCCATTCTTTATTGGAGAATAATGAATTGAAGATCAATGAATTTGTTAGTGAAACTATCCTAGATGGATAATGTTTGTCATGCCATTTCCGGTGGTATGTGGAATGTCACATAACTCCTCATGGTTTGAGAGCTATGGCCTTACAAAGTTGGAGGACCCTCATATGTTAGCTTGAAGCCCCAAAAGGTCAAATAAGTCAAAGAGCTTGCAAAGAATAAATTTTATTTAAATGATAAAGTAAAATGACAAAGTCAAGAAGGATTATTCAAATAATAAAGTGAAGTGACAAAATCAATGAAGATTATTTAAATGATAAAGTAAGGTGACAAAGTCAAGGAGAATTATTTTATTGATAAAGTAATGGAGAACTTTCTAATTATGGAAAGTGGTTAACCCTAAAATGAGGAAGATAGGTTAAGTGACCTAGAAATGGGTTAAGTGACCTAGAAGTGGGTTAAGTGACCTAGAAGATGAAGAGTATAAATAAGAGGCAAAGGTCTCATGTGAAATATACCTTTGTGTGTATCTTTTTTGGTATCTTTTGTGAGTATCTCTTGAGCATGATTGAAGATCTATTCTGAGAGAGAGAGAGAGAGAGTATGGAGGATTTCATGAACACATCAAATTTTCAGTATGTATGAGATCATGAAAACAAAAGTCTCATAGGTTTAGAAACCCTAGTTTCTGAGGTGTACGCAGGCCACAGTGAGCTAGGGCGCATACATATGTGGGTTGTATGAAGACAGGGCACGTACAATGGATGAAGTCATGGAGATTGGTGGTTGAGTTGAGGATAGGCTCTTAAAGACTGAAGTAGGTTCCAGATTTGCATTCTATGGGCTTAGATCTTCCATAGAAATTATGGTATGGTTATATTATTGTCTTGATGGATATTATTGCTTGTTCTGTGTTGAATTCTTAAGGCATTCTTGGTATGGTTGTTATCATGTGATTTGTGTTGGTTGATGGAGTGAGCAACACTCTTATGATTCAGTGTTGATATGATTTCTATAGTATATTGGTTGCTTATACATGATTGAATAGCATTCATATTATATGGTTGAGAAGCATGAATAAGTTATTGGAGAGCTTGGATGTGTTGTGATCGGCCGTGGGTCAGTTTGGACAGTGAAAGACATAAGAGAATATGATTGCAGGTTGCAGAGGATGTGAGTTGATTTTGAAGAGAAAAACATAAGTAACTCATAAGGCATACACAGGATGTAATACAGACTGACCGTGTACATACATGAGTTGTAGTGAGCCAGGGCGTGTACACATGCGGATTGAACTACTGGTAGGTCGTGTACCTGTGATAGATTGATATCTGTGGAGGATTGTTGCCTCATCTCAGTTGGTGCTGAGGATGTAAGTTGAGTCTCGCATATAGAGCTGGTGCTCTTGTAGAGTTGTACTCTATTCAGTTGTTGCTAATAAACCCCAAGGATTGAAGTCCGCAATAAAAAGAAAATTGTACATACATCCTGTGTTCTTTGTGTTCCTTGTGGTGATGATTTGTTGATGATATATTGCTGATATATGTTCACATCTAACTGGTTATAAATGACAACAATAAGTAATGAGTAAATAATGATTGCTAACTATTGAGTTTTTTGAAAGAGGGAAGTTTTGAAAAAGAATTCCACACTCATTCACCCCCCCTCTAAGTGTGGTCGGTGTGTCCAACACAAAATTGAGGATAAAAACATGATTGTTGTGGTGGTATATGCATATGACATCATATTTGTAATTAATCTTACTATACTAAGAAAAACGTTTGCAACCAAAATGCAAGAATAATTTGAAATGTCTATGCTGGGAGAACTGTCATTCTTCTTAGGTTTACAAGTAAATCAAACAAATACAGGAATATCCATTTCCCAAGCCAAATATATCAAGGAAATGATAAATAAATTCCAAATGAAAGATATTAAACCTATGAGTACTCCCATGGTCACTAGATGTAAGCTAATCCTAGAAGATGAGTAACCAAAAATGGACCAAATGATGTACAAATCAATTGTTGGAAGTCTTCTCTATTAAACAACAACAAGACCTGACATCATGCAGGTTGTAGGACTCATAGGGAGATTTCAATCCACACCTAATGAAACTCACTTAAAAGTAGTAAAGAGAATATTCAGATATCTTAAAGGCACCTTAGAACTTGGATTATGGTATCCAAAATATAAATACTTCAATCTAACTGCATACACTGATGCAGATTGGGCCGGTAGTATAGATGATAGGAAACGCACCATTGGAGGAGAATTTTTCTTAGGAAAATGTCTGGTAGCATGGATAAGTAAGAAACAAACATCAACATCACTATCTACAATAGAGGTAGAATACATTGTTGTTGCATCCTGCTGCACACAAGTTCTTTGGATGAAGAAAAAATTAGAAGATTTACAAATAAGATATGATAATCCCATTACTATTAATTGTGATAACACTAGTGCCATACGTATCTCTAAAAATCTAGTAATTCATTCTAAAACCAAACACATCCCAATTAAATACCATTTACTAAGAGATCAGGTTACCCAAAAAGTGGTGAAAATAGTGTATGTGGACACCAAAGAACAAATTGCAGACATTATCACAAAACCTTTGCCCAGGAGTACTTTTGAAAATATTCAACAAAAATTGGGAGTAACTAACATACCTCATTAAAACCATAAAAGTCATATCAAAAGAAAAGGGGAACATGGTCAGGGGGAGTGAAGATAGATCCCCTCTGTCATTTTGGTCAAAGGGGGAGGAAATTGATAAGCAGCAGAAATAAAAATATTTCAAAGAAAAGGTTGTCATCAATGCAAAAGGGGGAGAATGTTAGACACAGTGGTACAATATTGTCATTGATGTCAACAGGGTGCAAAAGAATCCAGTATAAATCCAAATCTTATAAGGAATAAAATTAATCGAAGCTCAGAAGAGATGACACATTTGAAATAACACATGAGACAGAGTTATATGAGTGAAGAAATTATTTTGTAAAGGATCGAGTTGTAGGATTCATTCATTCTTATTTCACGACATTCTAGGATTGTTAGATCGAGTTGAGGTCAAAATTTCGGAAGGATTAAATATCAACTGTCAGATCTGAAGCAGGAGATTCAGATGGTTTCCTAGCCATTGGATCAAGATTGATCTGGAGTGAAAATATTGAAACTGTCAGATCACACTAAAGGAAAGAGGGTGGTCAACTCCGATGTTGACCACTATGGAGAAAATGAGTCTAAAACAGGTCACGAACTCTCGTCAATCATCGAATCAGAGGAAGAATAGGAAATCTTTTCAACCATTGATCTATAATGAAAATATTCAGAGCGTGCTAAGGAAGAAGGTGGTCAACTCTAGCCTTGACCTACTCCAATGATTAAAAACTCAGATAAACCAAGAATTGTCAAACCCCGGAGTTCCGAAATAAACAAAGGCCATAGGATCAAGATAGTTGAAAATATACAGTGGTAGATCTATTTATCACTTCGTAAATAATTGAAGGATGGTATAAAAGTGCCAAAAATCCTGAATCCATGAAGAAAGACATGTGGCAGAAGAAAAATATGACATGTGGCCCAATCGGCTAGTGACAAGTGTCAAGGTATAGTTGGCACATTAAGTATACGAAAGTCACGAATCAAGGTGACATGTGGAAACCACTCATCTAGTTCCATGTAAATAGTAATTTCAACAAGATATGTCACTATGGGATTACATCCTTCGGGAATATCTAGCTTCTCCTACCAGCAAAACTACCCGAAGCGCTGAAGGTTGAAGTCATGAATAGATGAATACCTAAAGAGGGGGAGCTCCTTTGTGCCTAAGTCTACATTACTAGATCTTGGACATATGAAGGTTATCAAGCATAGAGTGTTGATAAACCCTTCGGTGGAATTTTCTTCAGAAGAGTTGGAAGATTGCAAAGGCTTGAGTCCCGAAACGCCGAAGTCCTGAAGTGAACAAGAATCACCCATCTCAAACGTGAAAATAAAATGCGATCATCAATATTGATAAATGATTAAGCACTCACTTGGCTTAGCGCTTAGTCACCTCCTATGGTCATATGGAATAGAGGCCTTGAAAGTGCATCTCTACAAATTTTAACATACAGAGAAAGATGTTTTCGTCTGTGAGGAAGAAACTTTGAACTAGACAGGATCTGGATTATGTCCTGATGATATTAAGTGTTCAAATACATCCAATGCATTGGAAATCTAATTGAAAATATCAAATAAGATTTGTTGGAGAACTAGGGACACAACAAAAGATTAAGAATAAAATAAAAATGCATGGGATTGAGTTAAAATAAATCGATCCATACCTGTGATTGATTTATGAAAATCCCTCTTATTAAATTGAAAATATTTCACTTTAATGTGTGAATAATAATAGAGGGAGATATTAATTATAAATTGAAAGATAAATGTTATTACTGTTAATTTAAATGAAGAGGTGAAATGGTCCAAACAAAGGGACACAATTCTTCAACGCTCACACCAGTTGGAAGACTATATAGGAAAGAAAGAACGGTGAAGAAGAAGGGTCTCTGCAATCCATATAAGAATATCCAAGAAGAAGCATAGTACAAGAATAAGAACCAATGATACTTATGTAGTGAGGATGGAAGGGAAGAGAAAGGAAGGATTCATATCCTTTACTAAGTAAAGTGTGAAAACAAGGGAGTTGGTGCTTCCTAGGGTTGGTGCCCTAAACACAAGGGAGTTGGTGCTTCCTAGGGTTGGTGCCTTGAAGACAAAGGGTTGGTGTCCTAAAGACAAAGGAGTTGGTGCTTCCTAGGGTCGGTTCCCTAAAGAAAAGGGAGTTGGTGCTTCCTAGGGTTGGTGCCCTAAAGAAGGGGATTTGTGTCTCCAAGAGTTTATGCTCTAACGAGGATTGGTGTCCTTCACAAACACAATATTATTCTTTATAAACTTTGTAATGCTTGTTAAAGAATACTTACATAATTTATTTTTTAAATACAAATTCCATTGTTGATCAATAGTGGTAATAATAACAAATTAATTACTAATTTTTTAAAAGAAGGTATTATTGATTCACCCCCCCCCCTCTCAGTATTTCCAACAATTGGATAGTCCCATTATTGCCATCCAAATGGGTGGTGTTGATGTTGTATTAAGGGTCTAATGGTTACAATCATTGGAAACAATGGCCATTAATGTTCAATATATTTTCATGATATTTTTCCTTAGAAGGAAAGAAAATTGAGCTTAGAGGTATCCAAGGGAAACACTCAACTAAGGTGATAATATCTAATAGCATGAAAAAATTACTCAAAAATGGACACCATGGTGTAATTGCACAATTTTTCTCACTAAATGTTCAAATATATATATCCTTTGCTCTAGTAGATCTCCAAATACTTATCAACAACCATTCCAAGGTATTTGGAGAGTTCTTCCACATGCTCAAGATCATGACCATGCTATTCATTTTCAACTAGGAAGTGTACAATCTAAAATTAGGCCTTCCAGGTATCCATATGCACAAAAGAGTGATATTGAGTGTATGATCCAAGAAATTTGAGAGGTGAGAATCATTCATCCTAGCCAAATTTCTTTCTCTTCACTAGTAGTGATGGTTACAAAGAAGGACAGTTCATGGCGTATGTGTCTAGATTATAGAAAGCTCAACAAAATGACAATCAAAGATAAGTTTCCTATTCCTTTAATTGATGAATTGCATGAAGTGATTTTATTTACTAAATTGGATCTTCATTCAGGATATCATCAAATTAGAATGAGGCAGGAAGACATTCCCAAAAAATCCTTAAGAACAGATGAAGGTCATCATGATTTTTTGGTTATTTCATTTGGACTTACTATTTCACATTCAACATCAAGTTTGATGAATTCTATTTTCAAACCCTTCCTTAGAAAAATTGTGTTAGTATTTTTTGATGGCATATTAATCTACAATGAATCTTGGGAAGAGCATGTACAATATGTTGACAGAGTATTACAACTTTTGGTAGAGAAACAAATTTATGAAAAACATTCCAAGTGTCCCTTTGGGGTTAAAGAAGTGGAATATTTGGGTCATATTGTATCTCATGAAGGTGTACAAGTGGATCCTAACAAAATTAAATCTATGATGGAATGACGAATTCCCAAAACTTTGAAGAAAATTAGAGGATTCTTAGGATTGACAAACTATTATCACAAGTTTGTCAAGAACTATGGTCAAATAGTGGCACCTCTAATAAAATTATTGAAGAAGGAAGAATTTTCTTGGACTCAACAAATAACCAAATATTTTTAAAAACTTAAGGAAGATATGTTTACAACTCATGTCCTAGCCACACCTGACTTCACAAAAACATTTATTGTGGAGTGTGATGTCTCAAGCCATGGCATTGGTGCAGTTTTAATGCATGAAGGAAGGCCCCTTTCTTTTGAAAGTGGCCAAATTAAAGGAAAAAACTTATTCAAACCAATTTATGAAAAAGAAATGGTGTCCATACTACATCCATTTACGAAATGGATCCCTTACATAATAGGAAGGTTCTTGAAATTAAAAATAGATCATGATAGTTTGAATTAATTATTGGAGTAACGATTATCTTCAGAAGTGAAAAAAAATGGGTTACAAAGATGCTAGTTTATAACTTTGAAATTATCTACAAGAAAGAAAAACATAATATTATGGTAGATGCACTTTCAAGGAAAGAAGAAGAAATAGAGGGTTCACTATGTGATATTTCTATTCCAGAATCTGATTGGGTGGAAGAAGCAAGGATAGAATGGAAGCAAGATCATTCAACAACTATAAGAGGACTCCAATGCATTATATAATTGTTTATGGAAGAATGGTTTTCTATGGTATCACGATCACCTATATATATGTAATAATTACCAACTCAAATAGAAGTTCCTTCTGGAATTGCACACTTTTCCTATAGGAGGACATTCAAGGTTCTTGAAATCTTACAACATTATCAAGAAGGATTTTTTCTAGGAACATCTTAACACTGATGTTCAAAATTGTGTGTATGAATGTGTGGTATTCCAACATATTAAGAGAGAGACAATAAATAGTCCAGGTATCCTATAACCATTATCTATACCAAGTCAACATTGGGAAGAGTTTCAATGGAATTTATTATAGGTTTACCCAAATCTGAAGGAAAGACCGTCATCATGGTAGTAGTGGATCGACTGACAAAGTATGCCCATTTTTAATTTCTTTATCACCCCTTTAAAGAAAGTAAAATAGCCACAACATTCATGGAAATAGTTCAAAATCTACATGGAGTCCCCAAGATTATTGTAAGTGACAGAGATATGATTTTCAGTGGAAAATTTTGGACTGAATTGTTTTTTTCTTTGGGTAATAAATTGGATCATATCTCATATTATCACTCTCAATCCAATGGTAAAACTGAGATTGTGAATAAATTTCTAGAAGGATGTGTTCATTGCTTTGCATCTGATAAATAGACATAATGGGTCAAGTGGTTTCCCTTGGAATAATGGTGGTACAACACATCCTTCCATACTTCATCAAAAATATCCTCATTTCTATCACTTTATGGATATCATCCTCCATCCATCACATCACCCTTGAAATGGACTACAAAGTTTGAAGTAGTGGAGAACCACATAGGACACCAACAAGAGGTTCTCAAACTATTGAAGGACAACTTGTTTATGGAACAAAATAAGATGAAACACCAAGGAGATCAACATCTCAGTGAAAGGGAATTTGAAGTGGGGGATTGGGTATTTTATAGGTTACAACCATATAAACAGATGTCCCTCGAGAAAAAAATGAAGGAAAATAAATTAGCACCCAAATATTATGGCCTGCATAAGGTGTTGCAAAGGATTGGAAGTATGGCTTACAAATTGAATTTCCCTCCATATTCATGTGTGCATCCAATCTTCCATGTTTCTTGATTAAATAAGATAATTAGTGACAAGATCTCAGTCCAAACTATTTTGCTAGAGATTAATGAAGAAGGGAAAATAATACAAGAGCCAGAAACAATCCTTGAAACAAGGATTAAGCAGCTTCAAAATCGAACAATTACTGAGTACCTCATTAAATGGAAGAACCTACTAGTGGAAGAGGTGGTATGGGAAGATGGGTTATTCATGCAGAAACACCCGCAGTTAGTCAAGTGTTGAGTACAACACATTTTTCAAGGGGAGGTGCATGTTAAGCCCTAGACAAAGCCCCATGTTAAGTATAAAACCCCTTATTAAGCTCTATATATTGAATTATTACATTTCTAATGTTATATTTGTATGTAGGATAGAACCCTTCATTGTACCTTTTAATTATAATTGTACTCCTTGTCTCCTATATATATATACCAAGGATACCTAGTCTTACGATCATCTCATCTCATCTTGTACATTGAATATATTGTAAAAGGAGGTTTCCCCCTCAAAGTGGATTGTTATTCATTGACTTTTTATCATTCTCAAGGCATCGGTTCATAACAGGGGCTAACACCTCTTGCCTATTCCTCTTTCTCCTCTTAATCTTCTTCTCCATCTCATTATTTGTCTTATTCTTCTTTCCCTCTATATTCTTCGCGTTCTCCTTCCTCTTTCTTCTATATCTTTCCCTTTGTTTTTATCACATCCTCTTGTTCTTCTTCCTTCTTTTTATCCCACCCTATTGTTCTTCTTCCTTATCCCAGCCTCTTCCTCTTACCCTCCTCTTTTTCTTCCCCCCTCATCTCCCTCTTTCTCTTTTTATGACCCCTCTCCAACCTCTTCCATCTCTTCCTTTTCCTCTTTCTCTTATCCCTCTCCTTATTTATCTTTCCTTTACTTCCACCCTCCTCTTCCTTTGTTCCCCCCTCTTTTTCTTCCTTCTTTTGTCCTTCCTCTTTTACTCCCTCTCCTTCTCCTTATTTCTTGTTTTTGCTTCCCCTCCCCCCACCTATTTTTCTTCCTTGTCTTATTATTTATCCGTGTATTATCCTTCTCCTTTTCCCTCTTTTTCTTCTCTTTTATTTTCATTTTTTATCTTCCACTCCTACTCTTCCTCTGCTAAGGTAAAATAACCCAAATAGTATTTATTAATAATTATTTTTATCATACATTATTATTGTTATTACTATGAAAATAAACCACAATTCACTAATTTAAGTCTCATTTAGGTTGATAACAATAAACATGCCCATTACTTTATAGTAAAATAAATTAATGAAAATTATTCTATGTAACCTCTCTTATCTAGTGCATTCCACTCCCCCTCCTACCATGTACACATCCAAGTATATACGTACACGTAGATATGTTGGGATGAGATCAAGTAATGATGTTGTTGATCATGGTGTGATAGCTAGTTTCTATTAATGATAAAAACTATGAAATGTTGTTCCATAAGTAGAACTACCCCTTTGATTATTGTATTTCTCGAAGAAAGCATCTCTACATATGTTGATGTTATGTGTGTATATTTTTAGTGTTCATGCCAAGTTATGCATATATTTTATTCCATGGATTTAATGTACTTACCTTAGTAGTATATTGTTTTAATAACTATATGTATCATACGGATTCAAGAAAAGAGGAATTAGACGATGATGCCAGACATAAGGAAAGAAACACAGAATGTTGTATAAGAATAAGTAAAGAAGAAGCAATCGATGAAGGTAGGAAATCACCTTGGGTGATTTTTAATTACAAAGCTTATGATTGTTATATAATACTGAAATATATGTATTTCTTTATGAATTTTTTCATTCATAATTCTAATTTTTACTTAATATATTATGTTTTATGTTGTAGAAAAGCTTAATTAAAAAATGTAGTATTTTTAAAGTATCTAACATCAACAGAGAAACCATATATAGTTGAGGATTATTTTTGCTCAATGGGATCAAATTCTAGGAGTCCAAATCACAATCACTCTATGCATGTTAGCTAAGGTACAATTTATCCCACATTTTTCAATGAAGTTTAGAGTGTAAAGAAAATTTTAGATCACCCATGTGATAATTTTCCATGTTTATTTTCCCAAAAAGTGACCAATTTCCCTTTTTTCTTAAAATGATTCTCCCAAATATATAGGATAAAATTATTTGAATCTATAAATAGCTAAAATTTCCTAGAAAATATATAAAATCCTTATAAATTTGATTATTTTTACAAAAATATCACCAATAATTTATTGTTGGAATTTTAAGAATTAGTAAGATTTTCCAAGGTTTCTATAGTTTAACATAAGTATTGATCCTTAAAAATTTTCCCTTTTAGAGTGTACATTATAGTATGAAATGAATACAATATACTACATTTTTCACGGTACTTATTCATTATATTATGTCCATACTCATGTTTGAGCATAGGGCACACAGATAACAATGAATTGAGACAAACATATATCTCAACAGAAGATAGAGAATTGACTTATCATGAAGGTATACCAATTGGTTCACAATGAGAGGTTTTAAAATTTGGAGTGGAAATTTTTTCCATCAAAAACTTTTTGACATTATCACTTGGGAGTGGTAAAAAATATGCCACAAACATCAAGCTAAAATAAGCAGTTCTACTAAGCAAAGATCATTATACAATTTACATAGAAGCTTCCCAAATACATAATTTATTGATAGATGGGTCCTTCATATATTCATTGAGACTAGAAGGAGGAGGAAATACCATATCAAGTGAAATATGTTCGAATTAGTATTTTTTTCATTCATTCATGTTTCTAGTCCTTTACTTTTTATAGTTCATCATGTTTCTAGTCCTTTACATTTTATATTTCATTACGCACCATCATCGAATTTTAAAGTTTATTTCATTTATGTGGTTTTTAACAAATTCATCAAGTTCTTGAATAAACTCTCTAAGTATGATAGAAAAAAAATAGACCAATGGATGTTGATAAAATTGTATTTAAAAACATCCTTATGGATTGGGAAGAGGCTAAGAAGATCTCCCTTAAGAAGGAGGCACAAGGAGTAGACCCTCGAACACCACAAAAAAATACATAATGGTAATAAATAATTAATAGTTAGTTGAATTATTGATTGAAATTAGTTTATGACTCATTTATCATTAATTGTTTAACTTCTACATAACCAATATAAAATAATATTGTACTTTCTTCATTTTCTAGTTGGTTAATCATTTAAATTGTAATTATTTATTTTGATATGATTTTGGCGTTGATCGAGGTGTTTTTGCACTCCCACATTGTACTTTTTCTTTGATGTAATATTTTAGTACCATTGACCTATTTTTTGTGTCTTTTGCCAATGATTAATAAAATTAATTGATTTTATCTTATCTTATGTACAAGCATGAATAAACTAAAAAAAAAGGAATACAAATTCTTCTAGTCACATTGGGAGGTCCTCAATTAGAGGGTGATTTGTAAAAATATCAATATCTCATTTATTAATCTAATTTACTAGTTTAATAAATGTCGTTAAAAAATATGGTTTTCTCTTATTGCATACAATTAAATGATTACAGTGGAGAGCCAACTAAAGAATAAATAAAATACGCCATGAAGGATGGTCATGAAAAAATGGTGGAAGTTTACCGCCCATGCCCTTGGCAATTAATTCTTAATTACATGTTTATTTTTTAACTTATGTAGTTGGAATTATTCTTCCACTAATTTGAATTATTATTATGTTCTTCTAGACTAATGATGATGGGAGCAATTTGAATGAATCAAAGGGTATTAAAAACTATTTAACCTATATGGTTTTTATTGCATCTTTAATTATTAACAATTCTTTATTCTATTAATCTCATGTTCTTTTAATATGTTCTTATAGAGTGAGGAGGAAGAGTGTTCAAAAGATGAGAAGAGAATTGAGAATAGTTTAATCAACTTTTGATGTCAAATTCATTCCATTTCTTTATTTGTACATATAGTTTTTCATGTAATGTTGTATATAAATTTGACATTTCATCAGGGTGGCAGCATACCACTTGTTTACAGGCAAAACAAATAACATGGATATTTTCCAATTTAATTTAAAATTTCATAATTGCATTAGATATATACATGGATTTTTACTTTAATGGTGTGAAATTGATTGAATGTTAGTGCAATAAAATTTCATAATTATGTTTATGGATACATGGTGTTTTGTTTTCATGGTGTGAAATTGATTAAATCTTAGTGTAATAAAATATACACATAGTAATAGTCAATCTCGTTAATATTTGAATTTATTTAAAAATAATAATTTCCTAAAAAATAAATAAATTAATAATTGATTATAATTATAATAATAATTAATAATTTTGAAATGGAGAGCCATCATATTAGATCTACCCTAGTTTTCCATAGCCCCGCAACCCATATCAATTCGAAGGAATTCATAGTGGTATTTAAAACGTGTATCAATTTAAAGACACTCAGTAAAGAAGAAAGTAGACAATCCTTATCAAACAAATAAGAAATATGTCATTTAGAGAGAGCCACCATTCTTAAAGAGTCATCATAGTTCAACTTGTATGTGCTTGTGTGACCTAGCCCGAGTTTACCAGAGATAGAGAGTAGAGGTATTGCAACAGAGAGTATGTGTTCATACATGCATGACCTATATTGATTTTATCAACGGCGGGAACAACCCTACATTTATAGAAATGCATCATTCACAAGTATTTTAGAATTGTGAATTTTTCATCATAATTCAAAACCTTAAACAACACTAGTAGACCAATACATAATAATGTGTGGCACCATGGAATTAGAACTAGCCCTTGTAGATTATAGTGGCATGATTTAACCGAAGGATTATAGTAGGGTGACTTATGGTTTCCACAAATCAATGGTTATGCATCCAAAACAAATTTGGGAATATTCACTACATATGGATGAATAGTTAATAGCAACTACTCTTGGGAAAACCATGAATTTTCAATTGAAGTCATGTAAATTTATGTAGGAAAAAAATGTTTCAATACTTTACTTGTATTTTTTTTTTACTTCTTTCAACATGTAGGTGGTATACCATGTTGTATATTAGTGTGTAGATTTTTTTCCATGTATTTCTAAAGATATTTTCCATTGTCATTTATTTTTATTGTAATTTGTTGTTAATTGTTTTCAATTATGCACATGTGACACTAATGGAATGGTGTTGTTGCCAAATTTTAAAAGTAGTAACAAGATATCAATTGGTTATCGGCTAAGATAAATGATATATATATATTACAAATATTCTTTGATCATCAAATAGTTTGATAAGTTATGACTTATGTGTTTTGAAAGAAGAAACATTGCTTTGATACCTAAGTCCGATAACCCTAATTGTTTTCACGAGTATAGGCCTATTTCCCTATACAACCACATATATAAATTATTGCAAATATTATTTCTAGAAGGGTTAAAGGACTTCTATCCAAGTCTATTTCTAGTGAGCAGTTTGGGATTATTTTTATGGTAGGAATATTCATGAGGCCATTGGGGGTGGTGCAAGAGGTTCTACATTCCATTAAGACTAGGAATATCAGGGTATTGGTGGTTAAAGTTGATTTATCTAAGGCATATGTGTAACAACCCTAATTAATTATTTAATTATCATGATTAATAAATATTAGTTCAATGAATTATTAAAATAGTTTTTTTTAAGACTTTATTATAATATAATTGTTATTGGTAGTTGAACCAATTTATGGGAGGGATAAGGTGGTTGAGTGATTAATGAGGGGAAGGTGGTTGGATAAGGGAAGAGAAGGAAGATAAGGGGGAGGGGAGGACTCAGGAAGGGGATATCTTTTTGGTTGAGATATATTTTTAATTTATGGGAGGGTGACAAATTGGGAGAGGGAGAAGGTGAAGGAAGGAAACAGTTTGGGTTGCATCTGTTTTACTTGCAACTTGCTTGAGGACTCTCACAGGGGCATGTGTTGCTGGGAATTTTGGGCTTGGGGGCCAGGAAACCATAAGGAATCCTGGGTCTAGGGAGATGGAGAGGTTGTTCCTAGCTAGCTGGGAGGTTAATCAGTTTGGGCAAGATTCATCAGCATCGGGTTGAGCTTCATTTCAGCATCAAATCAGGTTGAGCTTCAGTTCAGCATCAGATTGAGGTAAATACATTTCATTATCATTATTTTCATTATTATATTGTTGCTCATTATGTTCATTATGTTTTTTTTCATATTAATACTCTTGTTTTTGTTCATCATTATACTGTTAAAACTGTTAATTATTATGACGGTAAATAAAGAAGTAAATAAGATATAGTTTTTGTATTTATATTTATGTTTTATGAGGCTCTGTATGCACAGGCCTTACAATATGATAGGGTTAGCTAGGTTTATTTGAGATTGATGTTAATTCACTTTGGGTTTTGTGTTCCTTTTGTTAACTAGGTTATGAACTGTGTATCCTCAGTTTCTTTCTCTATCTTAATAAATGGGTCTAATTTAGATTTGTTAAGGCTTGATAGGGATTAATACAAGGGTGTCCCCTCTCTCTCCTTATATTTTTAATAGTGACTAAAGGTCATAGTATATCCTTGTTGATGCAAAATAAAGTGGGTCAAAATTGGCACTAGGGCATACATTTTACTCTGAGGTCATTTTTCATTCAAATTTACATGAAATCCCAAATCTAGCTGCATGAAAGCAACCTATCATGTTCTTAAATTGCACTTTAAATGACATATGTAAATTTAAAATATATCTAACTCCATATTATAGCCTTTAAAACAATTTTTGAGCTACAGGGAAGCGTGGACATGCATTTTAATATTCTCACTTAGTACAAGTTCAATCTTGTAAATTACAGACTCTTTTCACAAAAAAGAGTCTTTTATGATTGAAAATGAAAAACTAGCATTGGTTTCCCTCATAACCCACCATCCTTTGATTCATCAAAATGTCGTGAAACTTTGTGCATATAAATCATCATTTTTGGAGTGTAAATGCATTATTAATTGTACAAACAAGCTATAAATATTGGAATGAACAATTTACAACTTAAATCCTAATTTTGGAGCCTTAACCAACATTGGGTGTGCAGTTTAATAAAGCCAACTTTAATAATTTAGCCCTTGATTTTACAAGGCAATTTTTAGCCTTTATGCACACCAGGTAGGTTTCTATCTAAAATTGCCAATATAATTTTATAGACATCTGTAAAATCACAAATTACACCTTCTGCAAGTTGAAACACTCCATTTGGGTCAAAATTGAGACTAGGGTGTGCATTGTACAAAAAGACAATTTTCCCTTCAAATTTACATGAAATACCAAATCTAGGTCCATTAAAGCAACCTCTCCTATTATTCAATTGAAATTTATATGCATCTAGGTAAACTTACCATTTATCTAACCATGTATTACAACTTGTAAAATAATTTTTGGACCTACAGGGAAGCTTGGGCATGCATTTTAATTTTGTCACTTAGTACAGTTTAAGCCTTACAAATTACAAGGGAAACTTTGCCTCCTTTGCAAAACAACCCTTTTTAAACTCGCAATTGCAAAATAAACAACATGAACAGGTCTACTATGATAAACCAACAACTTGCACAACTCAAATCCAAGGTATAATACAACCTTGGGTTACTTTTAACAAACAGGTTGTGCATTTTGAGGGTTCTACTAGGCATCTCTTTCCTAGTTTTACATAGAAGAGTATTTTATGACTCTTAATGCAAAATTAACCTTGGTTTCTCTCGTAACCCACCATCCTCTGATTCATCAAAATGTCCTGAATCTTTGTGCATAAAAATAATCCATTTTGGAGTGTAAATGCATTACTAATTGTACAAATAGGTTATAAATATTGGAAATCAATTTACAACTTAAATCCTAAATTATGGAGCCTCAACCAACTTTGGGCGTTCAAGTTAATATATCCAACTTTAACAATTTGTCCCTCTGTTTTTACAAGGAATTTTTTAGCCTTTATGCACACCAGGTAGGTTTATGTCTGAAAATGCCAATACAAGTTTATGTAAATAGACATGTGTAAAATTACAAACTACACCTTCTACAAGTTGAACCACTCCATTTTGGTCAAAATTGAGACTAAGGCATGCATTATACAACAAGGTAGTTTTCCCTTCAAATTTACATGAAATACTAAATCTAGGTGCATTAAAGCAACCTTTCATGTTCTTCAATTGAATTTTATATACATAGGTAAATTTACCATATGACTAACTACATCTTACAACTTATAAAACAATTTTTGGAGCTACAGAGAAGCTTGAGAGTGCATTTTAATTTTTTCACTTACTGTAGTTTAGGCCTTGCAAATTACAAGGAAAAACTTGCCTATTTTGCACAAAAACACTTTTTAAACTCACAATTTCAAAATAAACAACATGAACATGTCTACTATGATGAACCACACCCCCAACAACTTGAAAAACTTAAATCTAAGGAATAATAGAACCTTGGGTTACTTTTAACAAACAAGTTGTGCATTATGAGGGTTTTACTAGGCATCTCTTGTTTGTTTTTGCATAGAAGAGTTTTGTATGACTGAAAATGCAACACTGACCTTGGTTTCTCTTGTAGCCCACCATCCTTTGATTCATCAAAATGTCGTGAATCTTTGTGCATAGAAATCATCCTTTTTGGAGTGTAAATGCACTACTAATTGTACACATAAGTTATAAATATTGTAATGATCAATTTACAATTTAAATACTAAATTATGGAGCGTTATCCAAATTTGGGTGTGCAATTTCATATAGCCAACTTTAACAATTTGGCCCTTTGGTTTTACAATGAAAGTTTTATCCTTTATGCACACCAGGTAGGTTTCTGTCTAAAAATTCCAATATAAGTTTATAGACCTGTGTAAAATATCAAACTACACCTTCTGCAAGTTGAACCACTCCATTTGGGTCAAAATTGAGACTCATGAGTGCATTGTACAATAAGGAAGTTTTGCCTTCAAATTTACATGAAATACCAAATCTAGGTGCATGAAAATAGCATGTCTTTTTATTCAATTGAACTTTATACACATAGATAAATTTACCATTTATCTAACTACATATTAAAACTTATAAAACAATTTTTGGAGCTACAGGGAAGCTTGGGCGTGCATTTTAATTTTTTCAGTTAGTATAGTTTAGGCCTTGCAAATTATAAGGAAAACTTGCCTCTTTTTCTCAACAACCCTTTTAAAACTTGCAATTGCAAAATAAACAACATGAATAGGTCTACTATGATAAATCACACCCCCAACAACTTGCACAACTCAAATCTAAAGTATAATACAACCTTGGGTTACTTTTTACAAACAAGTTGTGCATTCCAAGGGTTTTACTAGGCATATCTTACCTATTTTTGCATAGAAGAGTCTTTTGTGACTAAAAATGTAAAACTGGCCTTGGTTTCTCTCGTAACCCACCATAATCTGATTCATCAAAATGTCATAAATATTTGTGCATAGAAATGATCATTTTTGGAGTGTAAATGAATTACTAATTGTACAAACAGGTTATAAATATTTTAATGATAAATTTACAACTTAAATCCTAAATTATGGAGCCTTAGATAACTTTGGGAGTGCAATTTCATATAAACAACTTTAACAATTTGGCCCTTTGGTTTTACAAGAAAAATTTTAGTCTTTATGCACACGAGGTAGGTTTTTTTCTCAAAATGCCAATATAATCTTATATAAAGGTATAAAAGCACAAACTACACCTTATGCAAGTTGAACCACTCAATTTGGGTCAAAAGTGAGACTAGGGCAGGCATCTTACTCTAAGGTAGTTTTGTCTTCAAATTTACATGAAATACCTAATCTAGGTGCATCAAAACAACCTATCTCTTTCTTGTATTGAAATTTAGATGAGATAGGTAAATTCACATTATATCTAACTCCATCTTACAACCTATAAATCAATTTTTGGAGCTACAGGGAAGCTTGGCCGTGCATTTTAATTTTGTCACTTATTACAGTTTCGACCTTGCAAATTACACGACAAACTTTGCCTCTTTTGCATAGCCGCCCTTTTTAAACTTGCAATTGAAAAATAGACAACATGAACTAGTCTCCTATGATAAAACACACCTTCGACAACTTTCACAACTCAAATCTAAGGTATAATACAACCTTGGGTTACTTTTTACAAACAAGTGGTGCATTCTGAGGGTTTTACTAGGCATCTCTTGCCTAATTTTGCACAAAAGCGTCTTTCATGACTCTTAATGAAAAATTGACCTTGATTTCTCTCATAATCCACCATCATCTGATTCATCAAAATTCCGTGAATATTTGTGCATAGAAATCATCATTTTTCGATTGTACAATTTAGACCTTGCAATTTCAGATAACCAACTTTAACAATTTGGCCCTTTGGTTTTACAAAACAATTTTTATCCTTTATGCACATTAGTTAGGCTTATTTATAAAATTTACAATATAATGTTATAGATAGGTGTAAAATCACAAACTACACCTTATGCAAGTTGAACCACTAAATTTGGCTCAAAATTGAGACTAGGGCATGCATTTGACTCTGAGGCAGTTTTGCATTCAAATTTACATGAAATCCCAATTATAGGTGTATGAAAGCAACCTCTCATGTTCTTCAATTGAACTTTAGATGCATATGTAAATTTACCATTTATGTAACTCCATCTTAAAACTTATAAAACAATTTTTGGAGCTATAGGGAAGCTTAGTCATGCATTTTAATTTTATCACTTAGTACAATTTAGACCTTACAAATTACAAGGAAAACTTTACCTCTTTTGCAAAACAACCCTTTTTAAACTTTCAATTGAAAAATAAACAAAATGAACAAGTCTACTATGATAAACCACATCCTCAACAACTTACACAAATCAAATATAAGATATAATACAACATTGAGTTACTTTTTGTTGACAAAGTGTCCTCAGACACGTAATTTTATTAATAAGGAAAAAGTAATTGCAATCAGAAGTGAGGAATCATAATTTCCTCTTAACCTCACTTGAAGAAGGATATTGTTTATATAGTTGAACTCTAAACTAAAATCTAGGAGAACAACCAATCACATGAGTATGATAGGTGTCCTTTACATAAAATCTAGGTGTCATTATCCTAACAAACTATAATAAACTAATTTCTAAAAATATTTAAACTAGAAAATACTTAGACTATAGAACTTTAGGATTATGAGGCTAACATTCCCCCCAAGAGGTTTGGTAAAAATATCTAAAGTTTGATCTTCATATGGACATAACTGAGGCTTGATGATGTCTTTGATGATGAGCGATCTGATGAAGTGGTACTTGGTGTCGACATGTTTAGTCTTTGAATGAAATATTGTTTTCTTGGCCATATTTATTATTGATTGACTATCGATGAATAAAGTAGTTGGTGATTTATGAGTTTCACCAAGATCCTGTAAAAATTTTCGTAGCCATACAATCTCACATGTTGCTTCCCAAGTTGATATATACTCTGCCTCTGCTGAAGAATTGGAAATTGTTGTCTTCTTTTTGCAATTCCAATATATTGTTATTGAACCCATATTCATTAAATAACCTGAAGTGGATGTTCTATCATCAATGTCACCTGCAAAATCAACATCTGAATATCCAACAAGTATAAATTTTTTGTTTATTTTGTAGAGAAGACCAAAATCTTTTGTACCTTGATTGTATCTTAGTACCCTTTTTGTTGAATTCCAGTGACTTTCCCTTGGTTCCTGCATAAACCTTCAAAGTATGTTGACTGAATATGACAAATATGGTTGGGTAGTTTTCAAATAAATGATGCTTCCAATCAATTTCATGTACCTTGTACTATTTACCAATCCCCCCCCTTCAAATTTTAAAAGTTTCAATTTCTGCTCCATGGGGGTAAGAGAAGGTTTACAATATTCCAAGCCAAATCTCTTTAACAATTAAATGACATACTTAGTTTGACTAAGGAATATTTTATTAGGATGTTGAGATACTTCAACTCCAAGATAATAATGAAGTGTCCCTAAATCAGTCATTTTGAACACTGCTTTAAGTTCTTCCTTAACATGTTTGATGTGAGTTTCATTATTTCATGTTATGATTAAGTCATCAACATAGAGTACAAGTATCACCAAGTGCTTATCTTGCATTTGAAAATACAACGTATCATCTTAGTCACTTCATTGAAAACCCATCATTTGTAGGTAATTATCCATTTTTGCATACCAAGCTCGAGGAGCTTGTTTCAAGCCATATAAATCCTTCACAAGTTTGAAAATTTTATGTTCTTTTCCTTCAACTTCAAAACCTTGTGGTTGAGTCATGAAAATATCTTCCTTTAGATCGCCATTCAGGAAGGCACTTTTGACATCCATTTGATGTAATTTATAACCATTATGTGCAGCCAAATTGATAACCATTCTGATAGTATTCCATTTAGTTGTGGGTGCAAAAGTTTCTTCATAATCAATTCCTTCCTCTTGAGAAAAACCTTTAGCAACAAGCCTTTCTTTGTACTTGTCAATTTTACCATCAGGATTGTATTTTACTCGATAAAAACATTTACAACCGATGGATTTAACTTCATGTGGACAATCAACTAAGTTCCAAGTCCCATTTGCAAGTACTGGATCATATTAATTAATCATTGTTTCCTTCCATTCTTTATGTCCAGTTGCTTCAGCAAAAGAAGTAGGTTTAGTGGAAGCATGAGAAAAATTAGCTTTTGATCTTGAAGATCCCCTAGTTCCTGTTTTGTTAATTTCATTTGAATGAACATCTTTGAGAAGTCGTTCAGCCCACTTTGGCCTCTTATGTTGAGGGGATTGTGGATCTGAATCACCATTATTATTAAAAAGAGGATTTTCAAAAAATGAGGCTCTTCTTTCATCTGAAGTATCTATGGTTGGAGAATATTCTTTTGAAGATTCAGTATCAGAAGAGTCTTTTGTAGTTTCATTATCAGATGAATCAGAAGAAATTTTTTATGAAGAGATGTCTTCTAAAGAAACAAAGTCTTTTTCAAACCAAAATGTTTGATTTGACTTGTTCAACTTACCTTTAGCCTTAGTGTTTTTCTTCTCTAAACGACTAAGGATATGATTAATCTCATCAAAACTTTTACTTTCTGTTTCATAAAAAATTACATCTCTATTGATATTGAATTTTCCATCTGAAATCAACATATACCCTTTATTTTCATCAAAGTATCCAATGAAGATACAATTCATACTTCAATTTTCTAATTTAGTCCTCTTTTCCGTAGGATCTAAAGCATAACATGTTGAGCCAAAAACCCTAACATGATTTACCTTGGTTTTAAAACTGTACTAAGCTTCATAAGATGTTTTTCCATCTAAAGATGATGTAGGTGATCGATTTCTGAGATAAACTACAATATGGACTGCTTCAACCCAATATTTTGTGCTCAACCCTTTAAACTGCATCATAGATCTTTCCATGCCCATGAGAGTTCTGTTCATTCTTTATGTAACTCCATTATGTTGTGGAGTATAGGAATTTGTCAATTTCCTCTTAATTCCATTGTCTCGACAATAATCATTGAATTCAGTTCAAGTGAATTCTCCTCCATTATATGTTCTCAAAGATGCAACCTTTTATCTTGTTCCATTTTCAACCATGTGTTGAAAATTTGCAAACTTTTCAAAAGCTTCAGACTTTGCCTTTAAAAATTACACCCATGTCATTCTAGTGTAGTCATCAATGAAAAATATAAAGTGTTGACATCCACTGAAAGAAGATTCCATTGGACCACATATATCACTGTGAATCAACTGCAAATACTTTGTTTCTCTCCATGAGTTGGTTGGAAAAGCTTCTCGCTTTTGCTTGCCAAATATACAAGCTTCACACTTAGAATTTTCTTTCTTGAAAGTTGGAAAACCCTTTACCAAATATTGGGACTTAAGTTTCAAGAGACTATCAAAGTTTAAGTGACCAAATCGAAAATGCCATAATATGAATGAAGACATTTCAGAATTCACTGCTGTTGCAAAATCATGTTTTCTTGAGATAACTTTTCCCTTCATTCTTAGCAATTTTCCATCTTCATATCCTGACATTTTTGTTTTCAAGTTATACTTCTCTAACTTAATATTGACCAAACCATATTGCATGATGATTTTATGTCCATCTTGTCGGATTGTGACTAAGGATAACATTGTTTTCTTAAAAGTTGGTACATACCAAACATTTGAAATCCATTTTTCACCAATTCCAGGGAAAAAGACTTTCACTGAACCTTTTCCTTAAGGTATATGAGTTGTATCATTATCTAAATAGATGGGATTTAGTTGAACATATTGATAATTCCAAAAATAGTCTCTGCGATAAGTCATATGTTGAGTATCCCTTGTGTCCAATATCCAATCATTTTCAAATGAATCTTCTTGTTGAACTGTTGTGAAAACGTATTCATATTGATCATCCTGGTAATATTGATCATTTGCATATTGAGCTGATTGTTGAGAATTTGATTTTGATGTCTACTTAAACTTTGGCAATTGATCATTTCTTGTTAGACAATTTGATGCATAATGTCTCATCTTTAAACATCTCTTACATCTCACTTCACTAAAATTCTTGCCTTGATTTTGATGTCTGCTTAAACTTTGGAAATTGATCATTTCTTGTTAGACAATTTGATGCATAATGTCCCATCTTTAAACATCTCACTTGACTGAAATTCCCACCTCTTCCTAACTGTGCATTATTATTGGGAGGATTAGTTTGAAAATTTTGTTGATTAAAATTGCTACGAACTCTACCTTGACCACGACCTCGATTAGAAGACTGATTCTAAAAATTTCCAAAATTTTGTTTACCTCTTCCTTTAGAACTTTCAACTTTAGTGAAAAGAATATCTTCTCCTTATTGTTTTTTTTCCAAATGATTTACTATCTTGAGCCAGTAATTCACTAAGTGAATCAAAGGTCACAGTTGATAACTTATCAGTTATTTGTAAAGTCTCGAGAAAATTCTTATAAGATTGAGGCAATCAATTTATCACAATGGAGACCAAAAAACTATCTTCAAGTTTAGGAAAACCGCCCTTGATGATTTCCTTATGTATGTTCTTAATCCTTGAAATGTATTCTAATACATTACCATTATATGCTAATCTTTGTTTAAGTAATTTAATTTGTAGATCAAATCTTTGAGATGCAACAAGAGTATCAAAAAGTTTCTTAAATTAATTCCAAGTTGACCATGCATCTTTGGAATTCTCAATATGTACAAAGATGTGTTTAGTTACAGAAGAGCACAATAAAGCAAGTGATTTTTCATCTTTTAATTTCCATTTTGCTAAAGAAGCAACATCGGTTGGCTTAGTTGGATCAGTGTCACCATCATAAATATCACGCCATAATTCATTATAAATCAAAGTGTTATGCATGTGCCAACTCCAAGATTTGTAATTCTTGGGTTCATCTAACTTATCTGTGAATAGATTGATTAACTTAGACGTGATGGTAGATTTTCTTATTGCAAAATTGCAAGTTTATGATCACACCACCGCATTGAATAATCCTTAAAACACCAAAAGAGAGACACAAGGCACCAGAAAGAAAGAGTACACAATACACCCAAAAAAAGAACTTTTAAGGGCTTGGCCTTGACCCTTTAAAAATCTCGTTGAAAAATGAGTTTGAGAGAGTATTGCACTAGACTCTTCTCAACTTATGAGTTTCAAAACTACAATCAAATCTTTCAAATTTTGACCCTTTTACAAGATTTATATCCTTTTACAAATAGAAAAATGTGTGCATCCCATATTTTAAATGCTATATACTTTTCAAATTAAAAATATATGAATAAATTGGATAATGAATCAAGAATGCATTGGAGAGAAAAAGAAAAAGGACCCTAATCGTATTGTTGACTTAACGCATGAAATCATATTGTCAACTTTTAAGGAGAGGGCACGTAACCATTAATATTGTTGAGTTTTTTGGACAACCTGATGCAGGAGCATGCAGATTGTTCAGAACTCGATGAAAATCAGATAAAAGGTTGATTGCACCTTATTGATATCTGTGACTCGAACCATATATTTTTAGATCTCAAATTCATATATGCTCGGATGGAGGCCTTCTCTTCATGCAATACTCAGACATCGGTTTGAGGGTGTGCTCGATCCCAAAAGCCACATCAGATCGCAATACTCAGTTGTTGGTTTGAGGGTGTGCTTCATGCAATACTCATTCATTGGTTTGAGGGTGCACTCGATCCCAAAAACCACATTAGATCGCAATATTCAGTCGTTGGTTTGAGGGTGCGCTTCATCCAATACTCAGTCGTTGGTTTGAGCGTGTGCTTCATGCAATACTCAGTCATTGGTTTGAGGGTGCGCTCGATCCCAACAGTCACATCCCACCATAAATCTGGCAGAGTTCACTTGAATTTCTGCAATTATTCATCAACACATTTGCAACCCATTCATGCAGACATGCCCACGATTTCGATTTCGGTTTGATCATTGTCGATCCGTTCCATGATCGACGTCAATTTGTCACCTTGATGTATGTACACTCCTCACGGGTGCAAACTGTAATCTCTCGTCTTTCACCCTCACGACTTCAGACCTATGGATTTTATGTACTCTTGGCTTCTCATTAAAAAAAATGGATTGATAACTAAATCGAGAGAAATGAAACAACTGATGTCTGAAGATATAATTCTTTTGGTTGCTCGAACTATAAATATGATCTATTTTATCGATCGATTGAACTCAATCAAATTTCATTCACAAGATCACATGATATTGGTGTATCCATTCTTCATGACCTTCTACTGAATTCAGATTTAATGCAACCTTGGATCTGGAGGTCAAATGATGGCAGAAGCTTAAAAAAAATTAGAATCTACAGCTCTAAATATGAAATTGTCATATTTATAGACAGATCTGTATCAATTTTACAAAATGAGCCCTCTTAATTAATTGAAAACAACAGTGCATATTAATATCATAAAACAATGCAAATTTATAATGGATCTTCTATGATCTTGATATTTACAAGCCCAACTGTTGATTTTTATACAATAAATTGCAGATTTAGAACTATAAACAGTAGAAATAGATCTAGAAATATAATCAACAATGAAATGAGGATTAGATCAAAATAAAATAAACAAATTGATTTTGAAATAACCTGCAATTAAAAAACTAAATTGTCCTTACTTTAAACAGCAACAGATTACCTGTAACACACCTAACCTCTAAATACCATTTCTAGAGATCGGGCATCAATTTTTTTCTCTTCAAATCATCTCAAATCATCTCTTTGAGGTCTACATCCTCTTCTAATCATTTGTAGCTTTCTAATGACTGTTACCGGCTCAAACTCCGATCCCTAGTTTACAAGATACAGCCTCCGGAAGTTATCCAGGTGTTATTAGTTGGGGTCTTCGGCGTTCGGCATTGAATTTCCCTTTTCTTATTGCATGCCTACTACCCGAAGTCCCGAAATATCTCCACATGGCCTTGACCATTCGATGATCGGTTTTCGGTGTTTTACGTTGAATGTCGCTTTTTCGGCATTCGGTGTTCGACAAATCGGTGATCGACGTTTTACGTTTTCGTCGTTCGGCAATCGATGATTGACGTCGAACGTTTCAGCATTCACTGGTCGATGATCGACGTTGAATGATTTGGTGTTTGATAATCAACGCTGAACATTTCAGAATTCAGAAATCAACAATCAACAATGAACGTCCCTCTATTATACTATGCCCCAAATATTCCGAACTCTTGAAGTCCCAGACTCCTAGACTCCCAATCGTGTCACTAACCACATTGGCTAGGCAGACACGAACCAAAGGCTGACATGTAGCGAGGGCCAGGGGTTACACGTTTCCTCATTAGGGGGTGACACATGTCATGCTCTAATAGGCATAAGGGGTTTGTGAATCATCGATATCCTGGTGACACGTGTCACCTTAGTTGTGGGTCCACGTCACCATGGATGACGTCAGTGAGCCACGTCATCCACCGACGTATATCCTTCTAACTTATTTCAAATCTCACGGTTGAGATCTTTCCATGTAGATCCATAGATCCACGACTCCTGTTACTTTGTGAATCTGGGCTTCGGATCTTACCAACTGCTCACATCGTGAATCCCCTAAAGAGCTAAGTCTGTGGAATCTCTAATCTAGCACAACGTGTCCTCATCCTATCAACTATTTAGATTCACTTCGGAGGTTTTCACACTCTGAAGACTATTGGCCAAGTTCCTCCAGAGTACCAAGTCTCTGGAATATAGAATCTCCTGCCACGTGGCCTCTCATCCAACGGATCTAGTCCAACGGGGGACTCTTGATAGGGGACAAGTGGGGGCCACGTGTCGCTCCATGACACATTCCCGGTTGGTTGAGAATTTGAGAGGGGTTCTCAATGGAGTCCTTAGATAGACGGTTGAGAGGAATCTTGAAGGATCTGAGGAAT
This sequence comes from Picea engelmannii, assembly GCA_009831015.1. Classification (NCBI taxonomy): domain Eukaryota; kingdom Viridiplantae; phylum Streptophyta; class Pinopsida; order Pinales; family Pinaceae; genus Picea; species Picea engelmannii. The sequence goes on from ML778419.1 coordinate 445,737, forward strand.
GACGGTCTATGTCACTTCGTAAATTCAACATTCGACATTCCGTATTCTACGTCCCTATATATTCACATTGATACCGTTGAATACCCTAACTTCTAGATAGTCGTTGATATGTGTACACACATCCCTCTATTATTAATGGTCCAGATTAACTTCGTGACTCCATCATTCGGGAGTTTCGGTGCTAGACCACTCCTATTCTCCTGAAGTGGAACTTCGTTGAACTACTTAACGCTACTCTTCCTAAGTACGATCTAACGGTTGAGAGAGATCTCCACTGGATCCCCAGATCTACATCCCTCATCAATTCAAGACTCCAGTTGTTTTCAAGGGTTGTGGAATCATAAGTCTCGAAGCCCCAAAGCCAAAGTAGCTTCACTCCTTTTGGTCTTAGCGAGGGGTTTCCAATCCTGGGTCATATGGGATCATATTTGGATTCCAGGCTACACTCAGCTCTTAGTCGATACTTCATTAAGGCCATTGTATGAGCCCTCAGTCACATGGGTGGAGGGTCTGAAGCAACGCCCTTCTCCCACAGAGTTGAACTTGACATTCCCGCTAAGGTAAACTCAAAAGGTCAATAGGACTTAAACATTTTTAGTTAATCCTACCCCGACTCTCCTGCGAATTCACATCCCATAAATATCTAGTGGCTAATTGAGGTAAATTGAAAACCATGTAAAAATAGCAGTTTACAGAAGAAAAATGGGTGTTTCTAATAATTGTTCAAACACTGAAAGAATTAACCATAAACATAGACATTCAATCATCGCATCCAATATATATTACACAGAGTATGAAAATACTTATCAAAACTAGAAAATGTGAAGTGATTGCTTAAAGGGGTGTTTGTTTTCACCCAATCATAGGCACACCCACTCCTGCCATATTTACCGTTGGCCACCCCCGAGCTAGACCATGATGATCTGAGAGAGATTCTTTCTCCTTTCTCCATGACAGTCAGGGACGAAGGTTACTCTCCTCCTCCCAGAGGATCTTGGCAACCAGATTCCTCTACACCAAGTAAGGAGGTCTGCACGAACACTTCCTTAGTCACTTGTTGGCCTTGTTTATCGGCTTGTAGAAAGACCCTTCCCATAGCTTCTTACAACCAAAATGATCTTTCTTCTCATCCTTTCTCTCAACTCCAGAGTCAAAACATGCTCTCTTCTCTTCTCGAGAGTGTTCTCTCTACTTTGATTCCATGCAGATTTTTTTCTCCCCCACGAATTAATTCCTTTCTTTCCTTCCTCAGCAAGGTTGCATGGGTCTGAATCCCCAACTCGTGGTCAGGTATGGAATCCTTACAGATGAGTACCTTGCCCCATCTCCTCATTAACTCTTTAGGATGGCCTTCCAACTACCATATTGACTGGTAATTCATTTCTGGGTTAGAGGATCGCTAAGCAATTACACCCAGTAGGTACTGGTTTAGTGAGGGTCATCTCAACCATTCTTGTTTTCCCTCACCATCTCTCTCATAGAATCCATGGTCTATCTTGGAAAATTCCCCCCTTTCTGCAGTTGTGCAACACATATCCAATTTCTATTAATAACATAAATTCATGCATTGACCCTTTTATACAAAGATTCATCAAATCAAACATTCACACATGTTTAGTCGGCCATAGTCTCTTGGCCAATTATAGTTATATTTACAAACTGGGGGAAACAGGGGTGTTACAGTATTGTTTCCCTTGAGTTTGAAGAGATCTGGGTTGATGTCAAGGAGTCGTCCTTGCTTACTCAATGACCAATTATCTTCTATCACAATTTCACCATGGATCTGATACCATGTTTACAAAGTGTCCTCAGACGCGTAATTTTATTAATAAGGAAAAAGTAATTACAATAAGAAGTGAGGACTCATAATTTCCTCTTATCCTCACTTGAAGAAGGAGCTTGTGTATATAGCTCAACTCTAAATTAAAATCTAGGAAAACAACCAATCACATAATCACATGAGTATGATAGGTGTCATTTGCATAAAATCTAGGTGTCCTTATCCTAACAAACTAGAATAAACTAATTTCTAAAATTATTTAAACTAGAAAATACTTAGACTATATAGCTTTAGGATTATGAGAGGCTAACACTTTTTACAAACAATTTGTGCATTTCAATGGTTTTACTATTCATATCTTGCCTAATTTACAATTGCGCCTTAAATGACATGTTCTTCAATTGCACTTTAAATAACATATATAAATTTACAATATATCTAACTCCATATTACAATCTTTAAAACAAATTTTGAGCTACAGGGAAGATTGGGTGTGCATTTTAATGTTCTCACTTAGTACAAGTTCGACCTTGAAAATTACAGAGTCTTTTTGCACAAAATATTCTTTTATGACTAAAAATGAAAAACTGACCTTGGTTTCCCTCATAACCCACCATCCTCTGATTCATCAAAATGTCATGAATCTTTGTGCATAGAAATCATATTTTTTGGCGTGTAAATGCACTACTAATTGTACAAATAGGTTATAAATATTGGAATGATCAATTTACAATTTAAATCCTAAATTATGAAGCCTTAGACAAGTTTGGGTGTGTAATTTAATACAGACAACTTTAACAATTTATCCCTTTGGTTTTACAAGGCAATTTTTAGCCTTTATGCACACCAGGTAGGTTTATGTCTAAATATGGAAATATAAGTATGTAGACATGTGTAAAATCACAAACTACACCTTTTTCAAGTTGAACCAATCCATTTGGGTCAAAATTGAGAGTAGGGTGTGCATTGTACAATAAGGCAGTTTTCCCTTCAAATTTACATGAAATTCCAAATCTAGGTGCATTAAAGCAACCTATCCTATTATTCAATTGAACTTTATATGCATAGGTAAATTTATCGTTTATCTAACTACATCTTACAACTTATAAAACATCTTTTTGAGCTATGGGGAAGCTTGGTCGTGCATTTTAATTTTGTCACTTAGTACAGTTTAGGCCTTGCAAATTACAAGGAAAACTTTACCTCTTTTTGCACAACAAACCTCTTTAAACTTTCAATTGAAAAATAAACAACATGAACGGGTCTACTATGATAAACCACACCCCCAACAACTTGCACAACTCAAATATAAGGTATAATACAACCTTTAGCTACTTTTAACAAACAGGTTGTGCATTATGAGGGTTGTACTAGGAATCTCTTACCTATTTTTGCACAAAAGAGTTTTTTGTGCCTGAAAATGAAAAACTAACCTTGGTTTCTCTCCTAACCCACCATATTTTGATTATAGATCGCACTTAGCCTTGGCGGTTTTTTATGGAGTATGCCACGGTACTTTAGGAACTTGTGGAGTTGGGGCCATTCTTTATCTAGATAATGCAAATTACACTTTACTAAAGTATGGGGTAGGTTTGGGCACAAACAATAAACAAGAAATCTATGCCCTCTGGATCCTAATTAAGGTTGCAATGGACAAGCAGGTTAATAGGCTTCAAGTCTTTGGTGACTCCAAAATTATGATGGACTAGGAAAATGGTAAAAGTATGGTASATAAAAACCTCTTCTAAAGCCATTTACGCGCGCTGTAGCAACACTTGCCAACCTGATAAGTGGGACCGATTTGGGGCCTATTTTCAATAGGATTATGGAAAAGAAACCGGTTTTAGAAGAGGTGTTCTTTTCTCATGTCTACTAAGAATTCAATCACAAAGTTGATCAATTATCAAAGGAAGCACTCATTTTGGAGGAAGGTTTTTTGTTTGTTCACGAGATTAAGGACCATACTCCTACATATTTGATACTCTTAAATATCTTCTGATAAATGGATTTTCGGTCGTGTTTTAATTTTTATTTATGTAAAGTTAGAGAGAGTTTGTCTCATGGTTTTGTCTTAGCATCAGTATGATGTTGTGGAACTGTAATGACCCACCTACTGTTGTCACAATTTTTCCCTTACTGTTGTGATGCAGGAGCATCATATAAATCCCAAGTGCATGCCTAAAACCAAGGAGATAGCTGGACGCGCAGATGCAATTAAATACGTTTTTGTGAAAACGTTGTGAATTTCAAAATATGAAACATTAATGTAATGGATGGGAGGAAAGTGCATTAGCATTTATGTATTGAAGATCCAAACTGATTTTGGAGCATATGTTCCTATTCACGGATGTAATAGGCATTTATGTGTGTTTAATGCAAGTAGGTAGATTTAATTTAATAGATTAGACAGTTTAGGAGCATAGGAGGGAAAACGGATGATAGACACCTTCAACCCTTGTATCATTGTAACAAAATTCAAAATTTGTAAGCTGTAGAGTTGCACAAAGGAGAACAGAGGATTTTATACATTTTAGTTGTTATTCGCCATTGTACAAGAGCACTAGAATTAATAGAAGAAAGCTTTGATTCCAATCTATGTGTTTGTTATGGTTGTTGGAACCACCTGTTAAATGGTATGTTGCGGGCTTGTTTTCATTCTCTGTATGCATTTTCTTTCAATGCTACGTGTGTGTATGCTCTAGAATTCTATGTTGAATGTTTGAATTCTGTATAAGGGGAGAATGAGTTTTAGTTGTTTCTCTTTCTGAGAACTCCTACAAAGAGTGTAGTGGAGGGTCTGCAAGGAGTGCGTCGACCTGGCTCTAAGTTTCATCTTAGAACTCTTAGGGGAGATTCAAATTGTGTATTTACAGGTAAGAGTGCTAGCAGAGCACAGAGCCATGCAAAGTGTGTGCAGGCTGGGAGAAGGGAACGAATTCTTTCAAACTCACAGAGGAGTTGAAGAATTCTTTGTTGCAAAGAGTGCACAGAGACAAAGACCCAAATAACTAGAGGTTATTTGAAAATTTACCGCAAGGAGTGCACGCAGGAACCCTTTTGGAAGCCTTGAGTTCATGAGTGAGAGCTCAAAAGGGATAGAACCTTTGAAGTGTTTGAATAAATATGGAGGTCGAAATCATCTCATATAAGTCAATTTCAAGAGGGAGGATGCCAAGTCATTTGGCCAGAAGTCCTTGAGAAGTTGAATCAGACGGTGGAATCGCTTCAAGAGGAAGTGTCGAAGTTCCGTAGGCCATTGGATCTGATAGACCAGCAGAGGGATTAAGACTGAGAGTATTTCAACACCCATAAGCTCAGGAGGAGTAGTGACCATGAGATCCGGATCAACGAGGACCATTGATATTGTATGTGAATTCGTCATATCAGGGATTGGGAAGTGCAATAGTTCAAGGTTAGACTCGAGAATTGTGAACTCCCGTGTTGCGAAATCTTGATATAGCCAGGACCGTTGGATCGAGAGAGGTACACAGTTGTAGATCTCGTCAAGGGTATGATTTTAGAGTCAAGGATCCATAGAGGAAGAGGAACAATTTTTCATTGTTCTCTCAAGTTGCGAAAGCCAGAAAGTCCATGTGGATACATGGCAAGAACTCACCCTGTAAGTAGAGTAAAGCAAAGGTGGCAGGTGGCGTGCGCCCATCATTTTGGGTGGAGTCAACCTCCGGTGACATACAATGTTTCGTGGATTCACAAGGGAAGAGCACGAGAAGTTGGTGCTCCAACTCGCGAAGTCGTGAGTTGCAAAAGGTGCTTGCATAAGGCTTGGTTGTGGTCATATTGGAAAAGGGGCTGAAGAGGGGGCTTACACCTTAAGCCCATTCACAATTTCGCATTTCAGCTATTGCCAAGGGTTGTGGCATTGTATTAGAAGTGCCTAACTCGTGAGACCCGAAATCATTGGGGTCTTGGACAAGGGTCTTAATTAACTCTTGTCATGGTTTAGAGAAGATTCTGAGTGGATCTTGGCCTGAGGGCAGGAGGTCTGCACCAGTTTTGGTATCATAGCCCAGAATAGATTCTTTGCTTTCTACAACAAAGAGAAAAGAGTAATTTTATAGCCATGTCGCCGAGAAGAAGAGAAAGGCCCATACCTGATCCAGCAGTGGAAAGAGAAATGAGTGAATTACGTGCCAGACTTGATGCTATGGAGATAGCATAGAGGTGAACAGTTGATGTTGGGGATATCAATGAAGATGAAAGTGAAAATGAAGCTATAAACTAAGGAGAAGAAGTTGCAGTTGAAGATGTTGCAGAAGAACGCCTATTCAGGTTTGTTGCAAGGATAGGTGCTAGGGAAAAAATGGGCATTCCAATGTGTGAAGGAAACCTAGACGTTGAAGAGCTTCTAGACTGGATTAGAGCTCTAGACAAACACTTTGACTATGAGAATGTCGAGGAAGACAAGAAAGTCAAACATGTCGTTACTAGACTTAAAGGGCATGCAACACTGTGGTGGGATGAACTGCAGGTTGACAGACGTTGCAAGGGAAAGCAGAAAATCAAGAGCTGGGACAGAATGGTTGCAAAAATGAAATCCAAGTTTATACCCAGGGATTATCAAATAAATCTATTTCGGAGGATGTAGAATTTGAGACAGAAGATGATGTCAATGAAAGAATACATTGAAGATTTCTATAGGATAAACATCAAAGCAGGTCATCGGGAAAGCGATGATGAGAAAGTTTCAAGGTATATGAATGGTCTACGATATGACATTCAGGATGAGATGAGCATGATAACCATATGAACCGTAGAATATGCTTATCATATGGCTCTAAAAGCTGAAGAGAAGCTGAGATGAAAGAAAGGTCAAAGAGGTTGAGGCAGAAGTCAAAGCAGAGGCAAGACAATTGCCTAGGACAGAAATCAGAAGCCTAAAGAAGAGGGGAAGAAACCTCAAACTCAATCTGAGAGAGGAGGAAGCTCACAGGGGAGGCAGTATGCTGATAGAAATACTTTTCCTCGAGCCAGAGGAAGAGGAAGAGGCAGAGGAGGTGAAGTGAAATGATTTTTCTGTGGGAAAATCGGACATAAATCCTATGAGTGTCCCGATAGAAAGAAAGATGGTGGTGAAACTCACATTTCCAAAGATCAAGGATGGAATGTTGAGGTAGAAAACGCTGAGGGAGGAAGATCCTTAATGATGTTGAAATTTCTCTTGAAACCAGAGAAGGAGCCAGAGAACCCAGCCCAAAGAAACAGTCTATTTCAGACTTCTTGCAAAACCAAAGACAGCGTATGCAAGGTCATAGTGGACAGCAGTAGCACATATAATCCTGTATCCACAGAAATGGTATAAAAGATGGAGTTGAAGACTATTGCGCATCCAATCCCATACAAAGTTTCGTGGCTACAAAAAGGACATCAGGTAAATGTCACTAAACAGTGTTTAGTTGAATTTAAAATAGGAGGATATAAAGAAGAGATATTATGTGATGTCATTCCCATGGATGTTTTCCATCTATTGTTGGGTAGACCGTGGAAATATGAAAGAAATGTGGTACATGATGGGAGAAAGAACACGTACACTCTGGAGAAAAATGGTAGGACGCACATGTTGTTTCCAATTAAGGATAAAGAGGTGAAAAAAAAGATGAGAAACACTATACTTCTCATGAGTGGGAAAGAACTTCTTAAGGAAGTCAATAAGAAGGAAGACATGCAATTCATTTTGGTTAGGTTTCCCAAATTTTTTTTGAATAGCACTAGGATAGATGATTTACCAGAAGAAATCCAGGAGTTGCTAGAAGAATTTGCTAATATAGTAGTGGATGAACTACCTTGTTCGTTGCCACCTATCAGGAGTATAAGTCATCACATTGATCTTATACCTGGAGCCAGTTTTCTGAACAAAGAGGCATACAGATTGACGCCGCAGGAGAATGAAGAGGTTAAAAGACAAGTCCAAGATTTAATGGACAAGGGATTGATTCGGGAGAGCTTGAGTCCATGTGTTGTTCCAATAGTTCTCATCCCAAGGAAGGATGGTGGCTAGAGAATGTGTATAGACTCAAGATAAATCAACAAAATTACCATCAGGTATAGGTTCCCATTGCCAAGGATGGATTACTTAATGTTTTTCTTGAGTGGAGCAAATTGTTTTTCAAAAATTGATTTGAAAAGCAGATATCATCATATTAGAATGAGAGAAGGTGATGAATGGAAGACACCATTCAAGATGAATGAAGGGCTATATGAATGGCTTGTCATGCCATTTGTCTTGATGAATGCGCCCAGTACTTTCATGAGGTTGATGAACGAATTCCTGAGAGATTTCATTGGGAAATCCGTCATTGTATATCTTGATGATATATTAATTTTCAGCAAAATTGAAGCAGAGCATTTGAAGCATTTAGCTGCAGTGATGAGAAGGTTACAGCAAGAGAAATTGTTGATCAATATGAGGAAATCGTCATTTATAAGGACATAACTCATTTATTTGGGTTTTTTTATCTCTACAAATGAATTGAAAATGGATCCGGAAAAGATAAAGGCGATTAAGGATTGGCCATCGCCGAAAAGCATGTTTGAAGTTCAAATCTTCCATGGTTTGGCTAGCTTCTACAGTAAATTCATCCAACACTTCAGTGGAATTAGCACACYGATGATGGATACGGTGAAGAAAAGACATAAATCTTTTCACTGGACAGAGGAAGTGGAGAAGAGCTTCAACCTGTTGAAGAAGAATATCACTGAGCAACCAATTCTGGTTTTTCCATATTTCAGCAAGACATTCTAGGAAAGGTGTTATGTGAGTGGATTTTCCATTGGAGTGGTCTTAAGCCAATACAACAGTTCGGTCACGTATTTCAGTGAAAAAATGAATGAAGC
>ML778419.1:459662-473154 GCA_009831015.1 Picea engelmannii
ATCCTCTCAGCACCATCTCTCCTCAATGGAAATGGTCTATGTGGATTCACCCTCAAGAAAATCACATCCCCAATCTTGAATCTATGCTCTACCCTATGCATGTCTACATACATCCTCTATTGAATCCAGGTGGTCTGCAAACTATCATGAGTGGTGTTGCAACAATTCTCACTTAAATGTAACAACTATATCCATGACCTCACATATTCATGTAGATACCTCTCAACCCATTGGTTCACCATCTATGTCTGACCATCCGTCTGATGGTAGAAACTATTATTGTAAGTCAAACTTGATCCTGTAAATATGAAAAAATCCTACCAACATGCACTAAGAAACATGTTTTGCCAATCATTGACAATGACTCTGGGATTCTCATGAACTCTAAACATCTCCCTAAGAGATATCTTTGTCACCCATGTTTCCTCATACTTCGAAGAAATCATTGGGAAGTGCATGAACTCTGATAACTAGTCAATCCCTGCATAGATACAATCTGCACTCTTCACCCTTGGTAAACATGTGATGCAATATAACAACATACCATCCCACCTCGACCGTGAAATGGGAAAAGAATGCATCAACCTTGCTGGATGAGTGTGCCCCAACTTTCTTTGTTGACAAGTCATACACTCCCCCATATGTCCCAACACATCATCCGCAAAGTCCCTCCATGCAAACCTCTCTCGGATCTTCCTATAAGTGGTAAAGTCACCATGGTCCCAAACTAGCCTGTATGATGTGAAGCACCCTCTACCCATAGTGTTGATCTGCAAGGTGATAAAAAAATAAACCACTTGACTGGCCTTTATAAGCCAAGCAATCCTAAGTTGTAGAAACTCGATCGAATCCTCACAATACTGATCCTCCAAGCAACCAATCTTATGCACCCCAAGAGAAAACTCTGGAAAATGAATACTGGCCATCTCATCTGCATCATATGTCGAGATGTCAAACACTATAATACTAGGGTCCCAATATAATATCCATGTAGAAGCATCATGATGATATTGCACCCCTTTGATCATAATCGTCTGATCACCATGCTTAAACTGTACTCTCCTATCCTAGACCCCCAAGCTAAACTCCTTAAAAGGAATGGACTCACTATCCTAGATCAAGCCTCACCAAGGCATCTCAGTGAATTCAAAGTCTACTAACCTAGGGATAGACTCAATCATGGGTATCATGAGGGAAAATATACCTCGCCATATAGAAAAAATCTCAACAACTCCTCTCACAACATCCCCACAATGACAGATACCAATTATTTACATGACCTTGTCGATCATCCTCATCACCTAAAACAATCTATCACTCCGATGAATGTTATGATCCCACCACCAAATTGGAATTCCACCACTCCTAATGCCTTCTAAAATATCCATGAATCGATCCAACAGAGTCTGAATATTCTCCTATGCACTTTGTTCACTGATCACATGGTCTAAATGAAATACCTTTGTCATGGCCACAATTCCCCCTATACCATCCAACTGGATCCAATGATCCTCTCTTGTCATGTTGTATACCATGAAGGCATCAAATAAAAACAATAGATGCCTTAGCCACTGCCTATAATACTGGGAAGTGACTAGTGTGTTGGTCAACCCCAAGGGCATGGCAAAGAACTCATAATGAATTCGGGAAGAAGACGTGTGAGTATCTTACTCCCTTTCCCTCATTTGATGATATCCCAATTGAATATCAATCATCTAGGGATATACTACTCTCTGAAGCTCACCCATCCCCTCATAGATCCTAGGTAAACCAAACTCAACGGTATGCTCAAGGTATCTATCAGGAGGTATCCCTAGAGGAAGCGCTTTGAAACTCCATTGTACACCATTGTGTGCAAATGTATACACGTGTATATTGTTTCATACTAATGTATCCACCTATACCATCTGGTATCTTGTATGTGCTACTATATTCAACACTTTATTGATGTCAATTGAACTTGTATTCTAGAGTGTGTCCATATATGTCATATACATGTCCACCAATTCCATGGATGCATATACTTCCTTGTTGGTTGGTCCACAATGAATATGCTTAGTTATCTCCTATGTAGCTAAGCCTTGAACCTTTAATGGTCTATCCAAAATAAATGGCTTATTATATTCACCATGAAAAAGATGAGCATAATCAAAACCCTCTAAGTCATGACTCTCCTCAAGTACCTGCAACTCTAAATGCTCCTCGTATGGGATCATCACAAGAGGCTCCTCCCTCAAACCATGAGTTCCACTCGCCCTCATGTGTCACGACTTCCAAATATGATTGAGTTTATTTTGTAAGTAATGAAGAGCATGCCAAAGTAAACTGGTAACAAAGCTCCTCAACCTCCCTTTCCTTGTCTTCAACGAACTTGAGAGAAATATCCCTATTTATGAACAATTGCAAGTAATATGATTTCATTTTTTCTAGTGCTTCTTTGATTATGCGTAATTTTTCACTAGTGACTCCACTTGCAACTCCTTTTTGTCTCTCCTCCATATGGGTTTTCTAAATAAGAGCTTCAATGAATCTATGAACACCATATGCCCTTGTCAACACTTGTACAATTTTCTCCTCTATGACCAATAATTTATCCTCCAAATCACACAATTATAAGGGACTTTGATCAATTTCATTCAAGTGGTATGAGTTGTCACACAATAGATTTTCTAATTTTCTTTCATCTATAAGAATACTATCCCCATCGACAAAAACTGACTCACTAGTTGATACCATTAAATCTTCACTTATCCTACATTGATTTGTCAAATGATGGGACTCATGTGCACTATCACCACCATACAAAATCTCTTATTTGTTTTCACCTCCAAAATTAGCCTCTCCTTTGTCATCCTCCACACACGGCTCCTAATAAGATGGATCCATATCCCACAGTGATTTTTCAAATACCCAGCCTTCATCATATTTAGGTACAATAATTCATGCATCATCATAAGTATCATATATAGGATAAGGTGTTGAATCCTCATCATACTTATGTGTTATCACACCCTCATCATCATAAGCATCACTACTAAGGTATGATGTTGAATCCTCAACATTGGTTGATTGGGACACTTCACCATATGCACCATCAACATCTCCATCATATGCGATGGTGCTATGGGCCTCATAGGACAACACTAAAGGTATATTAGATGTTTATTTGTTGTCATCATCATTATTCACATCCTCTGCATGACTAGATGCATGCAATTCCACCTATGATTTTGCCAAACCCTTATCAAGAGGTGATTTTTTGGCTTCATCAACCTTTCTAGATTTGGACTTTTCCCCCTTCTTCTCAATTGTTAAGCGTGGCTCCTTCCACATAGGGTGCTCTAACAACCTTGTCAGATTCTTTTGATATCCCTTCATGGTTTTCACAATTTCTATTATGACTTCCTCCTTGGTCTTAATCCTCCTTGATTCCCTACTACCACTACTGGAATTTGATAAATTTATGTGTTGGTCACTCAATTAATAAAATCTGAAATTTCCTTGCTTTGAATTCCCCTCAGGATGGCAGGAAAACCATCTCTAATACCACTGTAATGACCCACCTATTGTTGTCACAAATTTTCCCTTACTGTTGTAGAAATTTATGTTTGTTTCTAGGTGTTGAATTTCGTCAAACACTTTAGTAGCAGACCTAAAATCCATTGTTTAATGCCTTGGTGGTTGCTGGTATGATTTGTTTATGGTGTCTTGTTTGTTCCAACAATTAATCAAGAGTTTTGGTACAAATAAACATGCATATGTATTTGATTTTCTCACACAACATAGATTATTTGCATTTACTAAGGAAGAAAAGGTTGCATATAATGGAAAATATCTAAAATAATTTAAATATATTGCAATAGTAACCTACAACAACCATGATAGATCTGATACATATAAATGTTTTTTACCTATAACTATCTTCTTGGGAAGTGATTACATGTGCCACCTTAACCTCCTTCAAACCCACAAACCAGCCAATATATGACTCAATTTGTTGAGGATATCATAGGGGATGATTGCAAACCCCTTTAATATTATATAATATGTACATAATGGTCTCTCTGAGAAGGGTTGTGACCTCTAAGGAAGGACTATACCCTTTTTCTGAGTATACATGACTTCCACAAGATAATTTTGGCACCAATAGTATCAAACGTGAACCACACCAAAGGAACTTAATCCAACAAGGTAGTATTTCTCCCAACCAAGAGGAATCATCCTTCCCACAACCAGAACTTGGCCTAGAAGAGAAGATTTGACCTCTAAAAGAGCAACTCGACCCCAAAACTCAAGAAATGCATCCACAAAACTTAGCTCATCGTCCTCAAGATAAAATCGACTTCTACAATGAAAAATCAACTTCCAAATGATGAAATAATTAGCCACATTGAAGCACAATGAAAATATCTAGATGACCTTATCTCTCGACCAGCTAGGGTGGATGGTCTCACCATCGAAACCAATCTTCCTCTCTAGGGTTTTTCATCCCAAGAGAAAAAATCCACAAGAGCTCTCTCAATTTTGTTTTTAAAAAATTAATGATGCATAATGAGAGAGGACGCCCTCATTCCTCTTTTATTTCTTCGTTCACCCTTTTTTGACCCTTTTACCCTTTTAATAAAGTAAAGTGACTTTATAAACTCAAGTCACTTAAAACCACTTTTTTAATTAATTACTCAATGTCACTTTTAAAAATGTTACTTTATCACCCCAATGACATTAAATAATTAATTAATCCCATTTTTACATTGACTATAGCTTACAAGAATCTGTAAGGCTACTTCATCATCCACCTAGAGTGATCACTTGGAAAGGGACATCACATGAACTATTTCTTTTAAGACTGACCTATATAAGGATGATTGTAAGAGTCAAATTCATAAGGAGAGGCTATAGTATTATATGATAGAGTCATTTTATAAAATCAATGTATTATAACGTTAAAAGTAGAAGGGATCTCATCAATGTGTATTTCATTTACACTAGAAATAGAAATACAATGATTTTTATCTCGTAAAAAAGAACTTGAAATATATTTTTTTGTAGGTAGATTCAGACATTATTATAAAGATGCATTAAAGATCACTTAAATATTTCAGATAAGCACTAAACATCGCAACAAGAATCACATATAAGACACATATGAGTAAAAAAAATTATTTATCTTTCATTAATTCCTCATAAATATAGAAGGTTCTTTACATGACAGACATCACAGTCACAATCTCCATTACAAAACTGGGAAAATTGTAATACATATTCTACAACTTTTTCTCTCTGGAGATTCCTCTTGAGGAATATCTAACAAGCCTCTCCTTTGTTATCTCTCTACTTACAACCTTATATAATATGTTCACCATGGGGACCACCTTGACCCATAGGTCACTTACATAAGTGGATCATAACTAGCTTTACATCTATTCACAGGTCCTCGAGCCAGTTGTTACAACTTTGAGGCGATGCTTAGTACTTGAGGCACACTCTGCCTTGTTGTAGTCAGTCATCCACCATAATAGATACTCATAAGTGTGTTTTATCTAGTTACCATATTCACATTGTGGGGTGGTACTGAAACAACTTACAATGCGAATGGGTTCCAAACTTGGTAGTGCACCGAAGGGTCTAATGGAAGATATAGAATACGGTATGGATATGGAGGGTGCACCACTAGGAAGAAAGAGAGCATGGGAAGTGATGGTTTATGGTCGATGATGTATTGGGGATGAGCTTGAGGTAGAGGATTATGGTGGGGATGGACAAGATTGATACAACTAGTTATATGTTTACCATTATTTATGGTATTGTTTCTAAGCAAATGTCGCAGTATCATATACCTAGGTCAAACACCTTCAACGCCCATTTGGCCTGACCAATCTGGACATATTCGTTCTGGTGAACTACTTTTTCTCCCATCTCCTTGTATTATCACATTCCCTTGTAAGTGTTGGTATCATCGATTTCTCCCCTCAAGATGTGCTCATTTTCCTTTGGTCCTCCCATTGTTGTTGTAGACTCCCCCTTTCTCTGTCTTGTGGCCTCTTGGACTGTTGATGTTGATGTGGCGTGTTTCTTCTTGAATGGTGGAAACATCTGCATACATGTGCATTATTGTGACCTCTAATTCAACCACTTGAATCCTTCCCAAGTTTCCCCCATGGTGGCGTAGTCTAAACATACTATGTTTAATTGGAATTTTCACTTGATTTTGTCCATCTAAATGTGGGGAAAATTGCAATTTTATGTTGTTTAACTTGCATTTATGAATGCATAAATGGATTCAATGTCCTAAAAAACCCATGGGGCACTCAAATTGTACAAAATTAACCACTCAATGGTCTACTTATAATAACATGGACTAGTTTCCCTTCATTATACAAAGGGGTAACCCTGGGACATGGTAGTACCAGTCAGGACCAACCATCATAGGATTTCACTAGTCACATTAACTAAAATATGACTTGAAATTCACTCATAGCCTATTTGGCAGCACAACTGATATGGGTAAATTATTGTCTAGCCTTCTCATGTCATGCAATATTCTAATATGCATTATGTTCATCCATTAATCCTTGTACTTTCCAATCATATATCTTGTCCACTCACATTTAATTGATGACTTGAGACAATGCGAGCACAATATTCCTACGTCAAACATTTTATCCCCCCCTAGATGACATAATTGATGTCTCGATCGAGACAATGTAGGAATAATAATTCAGTGATGAACATTTGTATCCCCCTAGATGTCATAATTAAGGCCCAATTAGGTGCCAAATGCACCCATGAGATGAAAATTTTGTTTACATGGTAATGACACTTAGGTGCCATAAGGTGATGGTGGGTCGCGATGGTGATGTGAGCATTGCAACATCAATGGTCTTGCCCGAATGCATAGGGTTTTAGCCAATACAATGGGTAGTGAAAAAAGTTGTTTTATTACAAACCATTGAATAAGATTCAGAAGTTCGACGAACAATGAACCACATCATAAGTCCAACAAATGTCGAGGCACCAAGAAAACATCACAACAAAATTTTGAAAATTAGTGAGTAATATCTGATGGTAAGGTGGATTTTTTCTGTAATGTCGGAACACCCCGTCAGACTTCAACACCATATGTAGTAGTGCTTGGTAACATATTGAATATTTCAGTATGCCATGCAAGTACCCAAACACTCTCTTGACAGTAATTCAGTGTTGTTTCCTAGGTGTAAACATGTACCATTTGAATACTCCCACTTCATGAGAAATATATCGTCGAGTTCTAACCATTGCATACATCAGACTACCAACATCACTACTGGCAGAGGGAACATGTGACATGTATTCTATTTCTTCATGTGCCTTTGGACACTATTCAACAGTTGGTTTTACCCCTACTGGAATAGCAACCTTGACGAGTTTGCACTCCTGCATGTTGAAACGTTTTAGGACAGTTTCAACATACTTCTTCTAGTTTAACAAAATTTTCTAACTACTCGATCTCTTTTAATATCCATTCCCAAAATGACGTTAGTGGCACCAAGATTCTTCATGTCAAAGTTGGAGGATAATTGCATATTTACCTCCCTTATTGCATCCATGTTGTTTCCAATCAGGAACATGTCATTGACATACAAAGATACATATATGAAATGATTTCCTTCTTTCTTGGAATACACACAGTGATTAGCCTTGCTTCTCAGAAATCCAAAACTAAGTATTTATGTGTCAAAATTTGATACCATGTCCTTAGTGATTTCTTTATACCATAAAGGGATCTCTTTAGTTTAGACACCAACTCTTTCTTTCCCTTTACTACAAATTATTCAGACTATTTCATGTAGATTTACTTTTTCAGGTCCCTGTGTAAGAATGTTGTCTTCACACCCATTTTCTCTATCTCAAGATCAAATGCTACAAATATATACATTAGCAGTATAATGGAAGTTAATTTTGCAACATGAAAGAAAATATCACCATTTTTTACTCCCTTGACTTGTTAAAACCATTTCTCTACCAGTCGAGCTTTGAAAATATTGACTAGAGATGTTGTGTTCAACTTCTTCTTGAACTCCCACTTTCTATCGATGGGTTTCCTTCCATCAGGTATCTCGACCAAATCCCATGTCTCATTCTTGTGCAAAGATTCCACCTCTTCAACCATGGTGTCCTTCCAATGTTTACCCTCTGTCGAGTCTATTTCCTCACTGACTGACTTTGGCTCATCAATGGTAGATAATAAAAATGTAGAAAAAATATAATGTGGACTATACCTTTCAATTGGTTTATTTACTCTTTCAAGCCTCCTTACAACCAGATTCGGTGTTTCCACCTCTTCATTTGATTCAATCGACTCCTTTGAATCATGTTCCTCATTCCTAATCTCAAACACCAACTTCTTTGGTTCTTTTTCCGTTTGAGCCTCTTCAATATTGGAATCACTTTCAAATTCCCTAAAGGCCACATCTCAAATATAAATTGTTTTCCTCAATAATGGATCTCGTAACTTGTATATTTTCTATAACATACCCATTACCAACAACCATGAAAATGATTTGTTCAGATACCAATATTAAACGTATCATTTGCTCGGGTACCTCAAGAGTTCACTTTCTTGATGAATTTCCAATTTGTGATACCAATTATTTAAACAAGAAGCATGATAACAACACATGCAATGATCAAGAATCATGCTAAACTATAAAATAAAAGAATATCATTTCATGCACAACATTAACAACAAACAAGAACATTATAACACATCTCAAAGATAATAAATACACATCGGAATATAATTTACTAAGAAAAAATAGAGAGCACTTATCTTTTTAAATAAGCATTCACCAACTGGTTGTAGACGTTGGATGTTCCACCCAACCATAGACATTGTTGTTATAGATATCAATAGCAGTTCACCCTCAAGTCAGGGCTATGAATCCACAAGGATGGGTCCTAGGCCAACTCTAACACATACAACCAACTATCAATCTCTCGCAGTTTTCCAAACCACACAATAATCCTAGTTTACTATCTCTCTTCCCCTTCATTATGCACAACCCAAAGAAATGAACCCCTTTCTCTACAATGCAGTCCCTCAGTTTGTTCCACTTCTTTTCCAGGGCTCTAATACTACTGGTCAGGAAATCTCAATACTAGAAACTCCAAGGATTCTCAATTATGGACAGTTCTTTCACAACTTCCCTCAATCTCATGCACACATGAATCCATTCCTTTATGGAATAATCAATAGTTACTTACAAACAACAAGAAATGGCTCTTCTCTTCCCATAGTTCATTTCCCATGCCCATACCAAGAGAAAGAATGAATGACAAACAATGAATGAGTAACAATGAGTGACCAACCCCAAAACAATCCAAAAGTAGGGTTTATATAATTACATGGAATTAAGAACCACATGGCTTCCCTAAGAAGCTCATGTAACCACTTTTCCCAATTAATTCCAATATGGGTGAATAAAATAATAAAAATACTTAGCTCCCTCTATCATGGAATCATATCCCCTTATATTTATCCATGTACGTCTCGTAGCCAATGATGTATTTTATTAATATATTCAAAGTATTACATATCTAGGCAATCCGAACTTTCAAATTTATAGGAACTCCGGACTTTCATCAAATAAACAAAAATACATTATTAATTTTGGGACTCAAAACCGAGCTATTACACTTTCATTCCATCCTTGTAACCGATGAAAATACACTTGACATCCTTATAGTATAGCTTGTTCCTTGTTCCTCTTTTCCTTGGGAACATGCAAAAATGCATCATAGCCAAAGACTCTTAGATATGAAATTGAATACTTCTTACCAAAACATACCCCATATGGAGTCGATTCAACTAGCGTTGATGAAGGATACATATTTACCAAGTATTTTGTAGTGTCGACTGCCTCTGCCAAAAATTATTGTGCAATCTCAGCACCACTAAGCATGCTCCTTGCCTTGTCCATCACTGTCATGTTCATTCTTTCAACAACTCCATCATGTTGGGGGGTATATGGTGTGGTATTTTGGTGTGATATGCTACATTTTTTGTAGAATTTCTCAAACTCTTTACCACTGAATTCACCTCCATTGTTAGTTCTCAACACCTTGATATTTAAATGCTTTGAACTTACTAAAATCCCCAAATTTCTTCTTTAGTAAATATAGCCATGTCTTCATGGAGATATCATCTATGAATGAAACATAATACAAAGATCATCCAAGTGATGGGACCAATACAGGCCCGAACACGTCACCATGTATCAATTCTAGAACCTATTTTTCCCTTGTAACTCCAAATGGGAATCTCACATGATTTTGTTTTCCATATATGTAATGTTCAAAAATATTGGCTTCTAAATTACAATTAGGAAAACCTTATGTTGGAACAAATATTGAAAATTTCGAACCACACTTAGGTGTATGAAGCTTTGGGCAAAACAATGTGGTGTCTATTCAAATGTAGCAGGATGTTAGTTGGGCATTACTTGTGGCCAAAATATGCCATCTCTACCCAAATGCATTTCCTAGCATGTTGGTTTGCCGCTTTTTTTGAGTCTATACCTGATGGCACTGGCCAAACCCTGTCATGTTTTGTGCTATTGAAGAGGGTCCACTAGGCCTTCATGTTTGGGGTCCACGAAAAAATCTCATGAAAAACGTCATCAGACTCCTATGATTACACCAGCATATCCCTGCGTGAATTCAAATTATAATGTGTCATCGAGTACTTTACATATCATGACTGAAGAATTGCAGAGTAAACAAGGTATGTCCATACAAGAGGGGGAAACAACCCGAGATCCTTTTTTGGGTTGGGTTTGTAATGCCATTTCTTTCAGTAAATATAGAACAGAAGCTAAGAGATTCTATACCTCGTCACTGTTTAATTTTGTCTTTCCTTGTATCATTTTTTCATATTTACACTCATTCTTTTTTTCTTCTTTTACATATTCAGTTTGTAATGGATCTATTTCAGTAATTCCTCTGCTATAGTCATTTATTGGGTAGCCTGTTAGGTTCATCTTTTTCTTTGTTTATGCTGTGAGAAAAACAAGACATGTAGCTTGATTGTTCTGCCTAGATTACAAGTTACATATATGCATGTTTGTCTTTTGAAGTTATTTTTCATTCCTATGTTGAAATAAAGATTAGACTTATCGGAATTAGATACCTAATTCTTTGTTTCCATCTTATTCATCCACTATCTTCTATCGATCTTCCTTATTTTAATTAAATTAGGAAAACGAGGTCATGCCTCTTCATTTTTTATTTATAAATGATTGAAAGGCATGTTTTAGACCTAGTTCTAGAAGCCTCATATGAATAATCAATCGACAAATTATTATTTCATTTAAAATTTCCTAAGGATTGGCTCTATTACAGCCTAGAGTCAACTCTTGCGACAACATTTTCTAGCATCGTTGACGGGGACGGAGAAACGAAGTTATCTTCCCTGGGATATGACAAAAGTTTAGATATATTCCTTGATGGTGAACAAGGGATAGGCATTTAATTGGTTGTGATCATTCACCTGGTGACTCCTTGGTTTGAAGACTCTACATGATTCACTGACGATTCCACTGATCTCAAAATGTCGATTTCGTTCGCTGCTCAGATTGTTGCGAGGTTTTCTCCTCTGGACTTTACAAATGTTTATGGTTTTCCAAACACTGTTCCAGACATTAAAAATTGGGAAGATGTGATCTAAAAATAGAAGGCTGACTTGTTATGCTATGCAAACACCCTCTACTTCAATAAAATAAACTTTACAGGACCTTGCTTCATGTGTTAAAATATGCAAGATGATTTATGTGTTAAGTTCATGCTTCTTCTTTTCAATGTTCATGTGTGAGGAAATGTTCTTTTAAAAGGTTAAATATGTGCTTTAAACAAATACACAGCAACATCACTTGCAACAAATAACCCATCAAACTCACAACAATAACAAGATGATAAAGGAGTTCACCCCTCTCTGGGCTACATCTCCTTGAGCCTCCTTCAATGGACTAGGCTCTTTGGGATTAGTTTGTACAATATTCTTTTACAAGATGATGCTCAACTCCAATGGAAATATCGACTGTACCATTGGGTTCAGAATACACAAAAAACCCCAAAAATGACTAATAAAACTCTGAAAGCTGATCATGGCTCATTTGGGCATGACCTCTTCTACATGTGGCCTTAAGCTTCCCTGAGCTTCTCTTTGGAAAAAAACACCTGTAAAAGTCTTCAAATGGATCTGAAACCTATCCCAAAATGTTCAGAGCATACTAAATAGCCAAAAATGATTATTCATTTACAGAAAACAAACATAGGTTCATCTGAGCAAGACCTCAAACAATGAGGGCTTCAAGCTCTCTGGAGCTTCCTGAAACTTCAATGGTTAAAAACCTGCAAAATAAGTCTTCAAATGGCTGTAAAAACGTGCCAATGGATTCAGAACGTCCAAAAACCCCTAGCTGGGCTTTTTTGGCACCTCATTTGGCCAAAAAATGAAGAAGTTAGGCCTCCTGCCATTTTCCTCCTCCAAGCTTGTTGTCTCTGGTTCGCCAAAATGCACATGTGTGTGAGTAACCTAGCTTCTGGGCGTTTCCCATGCCTAAACCCAGCACCCGCGTGCATCTCCACAAAATGCACCAATTTGTCGAACAATTAGGGAACTAAGCCCCCAAATCCCGGAGGTGTTGGGCGCATGGGGCCATGTGGCCACGTCCCGCGCATAAAAAGGGCTACCCGTTGCCACCGTTCAACGTGCATGTGACAAGTGGCTAGGCGCAAATGTTAATCATTTGAAAACCCAAACTAAAACCCAAAACACACGCCATATACAATGTGGTGGTCATATGTGGAACCACAAAACCGTGGGCTAGCCATTTGTATGGTGGGTTGACTCCCGCGTAAACATTTGGTAAGGGTCATATGGAACACACAATACAACCATGGGATACAAGTTTTAAAACCCCCGTGCGCTATTTTACAAAGGGCATGGTCATATGTGTAAAACCATGCGACCGGGCTCCAATCAAAACACAACTCCGCGCGCGCTCCATGTGATATATGGTCACATGTAATAAAACATAGAACCGTGGGTTACATTTAAAAACATTTGTGTGCGCTTCCGTGTAGAGTCGTATGGTAACAATGCAACCACGGGCTGGGGCTAATCCCCAGCCCGACCCCCCGCCATAAAAAACTTTAATTAAATTCAAATAAATAAAAGCGCATATGTTATATAAGAACCACGCATGGCGCGCCAGTTGGGTGGCCATTGCCAAAGAGCTCGGCCTATGGTGGAGGTCTAGAGTTCAATTCCAGTGGACTTGATAAAATTTTGAACAAACAACCAATGCCATGGTGCCACATGGCAGCCCACGACTGGGCCACGTGGCACTTCATAATTTGCCAAAACCATACCACGTGTCGACAGATGATTCACCCAAAACTGCCAATCCAAAACTGCCACGTCAACATGTACGGTCAAGCCACGTCACCTATA
>ML778419.1:503738-533516 GCA_009831015.1 Picea engelmannii
CAGTGGAAATATATGACTCCAGCAGATGCCACTTGAGAACCAGCTACCATTCTGCAGCAGTTTCCACATCTCAAGCCTTGAGGACAAGGTTGTTTTTAAGGGGGAGGACATGTTAAGGTCCTAACCCGCACATAGGTAGATCAATGTATTCGGATGTAACAAAGGTCATTATTGATGAGACCTTTCAATAAAATAGAATAAGGCGGACGTAAGAAGACCTAATAGAAGCTTCCGCTTCTAGAAGGATCTTCCTCTAGATGCTTCTCTTAATAGACATATTTAGTATAAATAAGGGTCGAGGGTATAAAGACCCTAGCTTGGAGATTATTGTAACAGAGCGCTGCTCGAATGGAGGTTTCCCCCTCGAAGAGGCCTATGAACATTGCTTTATGAATCAAAGTGCTTTTCTATTTCTATTTCGTATATCTTTTCTGTGTATTGTGAAGATTATGCTGGATATTTTACTGTTATTCTGCCATTTCTAGCATTTTATTTTTGTTCTACATATTTTATATATCTAGTATCTTGCATGAACACTCCCTCAATCGATCCACCTCGACTAGCCAATCAATTGATTGTGTATCTACTGCAAAGAATATAACAATGCAATGTGAGAAAGGGATGCTCTCTCTCTAAAAGAACAAACTCAACACAATGCAATGTGGGAGAAGGACGTTGTCTCCCTCACTATCGCAATGACAATCAATATTTTATAGGTTTTATACCAACACAAATCACTCACAAAAAGTAAATCATTTTTAATATGGAAATTTGATTCATTCATTACCATCCTTTCCATTCTTAGAAGTTGGAAGGGAAAAATATTTATATAAAAATAAGTGAACAACCATAATGGTTTATATTGAATTTTAGTTAATGATCTGCTCTAAGTAATATCATATGTTAATTGAGATAGTTGCATCAAATATGTGTTTATTGAATGTGTTCTTTACCTTTAACTTAAAATCAATACCATCTCTTCACCTTGTAAATGTGAAGACAACTATCTTGTCATCTCGCAAAAAGGTGTGGGTTCCACAACTAAAATTGTTGTTATTGTTCTACATACATCAACATATGGGATCCCTTTTTTTGAACTGAAAACAATCCTAAAATAGTCCTCCAAACATACAATGGTAGGGAAATAATGAGATACATATGTTAGTTGACTTAATCATTGATCAATATAAGAATGAAGTTTACAATAATGGATCTTGAAAATAGTGCTACATTCCACAGTTTGACATTGAATGTGTATTAGCATTGTCGAGAGTGATCAAGATTTTATGAGTAGAACAAAATGAATACAGATTATTAAAATATGATTAACACAAAATAACAGAGATACATTAAAATTGTTTTTCTATTCAATAAGGAAATAAATTGAAACTATAAAATGCAGTAGAAAACAAGCTTGTTGGAATGGTCGTGGATTATCTCTAAGAAGAGATTTGATGGTTGCGCTCATTCATAAGAAGATGATTAAAATGAGGCTCTGGAGGCCTTTTTACAATAAGAATGAATTACAAAACCCTAGACATCCAAAAACCTAACCCTAAGAGATGAAGCGCCAAAAGTCATGTGGGTCTCGTTGGGGTAAGCTAGTACATCAACTTCCCAGGGTCATAACTTTTGCATATGATCTTCGTTTTAGGCGCACAATAGCCCGTTGGAAAGGTCTATCCGAGGACTACACATGTTTCTGTTAGACTCCAACTTTTTCAACAATCTAATTGTGGCGAGCCCTAAAAACGTTGTTTAGGGCCTCAAAACGGCCCCGGAAGTCAGGGACCCAAAAACTAGGAAAAAAATGCCAAATTGGAAAACTGTCATAACGAACCAGTTGGAAGAGGTGGTAGGCCACCAACATCCATATGGATCAATCCTCACCCATTAGGAATAAAATGTATCCATTTCGTTGAGTTCCCCCATCAGATGAGGAAATTTTTGTTGAATTTAGCATTGGGTGAGCCACTTGCCTTGGTGCAGGAGTTTCCCTGCTTTGACAACTCGATAAAGATGGATCCTTTGTTGTTGAGTGCGCTTGATATGTGTCTCCACAATATTATCACTGGATGCATGTTGCATGCAGTCAGGTTTGAGCTCTATTGGTGTCAACTTCTTTGTTATCTCTGAGGTATCCAAGAATGGTGGGAAATATGGTCGAAGGAGAGCCACGTTGAATACTAGGTGCAGGCCAAGGAAAGGGGGAATGTTGAGCTCAAAATAATTGTCAAACACAAACTTGGTGATGGTGTATGACCCATAATGGAGTGGGAGAATCTTTTTATGGGGTCTTGTAAGGCGTTCTTTTTGCAAGTGCAACCAAACTTTGTCGCCCACCTGAAAATTATGTGGCACCTAGTGTTGATTATGGCGCTACTTGTAATTGGAATTGGACTTCTGTAAAATATCCTAAACTTGCTGATGAATGTGTTGGATCCTCTCAATGAACCATGTGTCTTTGTCAACTTCTGGTGGAGCAGGGGATAAGTTGGTCGAGGTGGTCGCCAGGGGAATCCCAACCCCACCTGAAAGGGGTTGTGGCTAGTTGAGCTATGTAGGGCTTGGTTGTAGATATGTTGGACATAGGGAAGACTCTCATCCCATGTGCAGGGATTCTTGGAATTGTACATGTGTAGGATATGTATGATCATCCGATTGACGACCTCAGTTTGGCCATCTGTTTGGGGGTGGAAGGCAATGGATTTGGTGAGCTTGGTATCTAGCAGTGACCAGAGGCTCGACCAAAATGTGTTGAGGAACTGATTGTCATAATCTAAGACAATGGTTTGTGGGATCCCAAAATGTACCCAGACTCATTCAAAGAAGATCTTGGCAATGGCCTCTACTGTGATGCTCTTCTTGTAGGCGACCAAAATCGCCATCTTGGAAAAGAGATCAACAACCAAAAAAACACAGTCATTTTCCCTCTTGGTGGAAAGGAGGCCCGACATGTAGTCCACTGAGATGGATTCTCACAACCTATCAGGATTAGGTAGAGGGGTGTACAGGCCCTGTTTCTTAGTGGTCATTTTGGAAATAGCGCAAGCGGTGCAGGACCTAATATATGTGTCGACATCTTATTGATTTTTTTACCAATATAAGTGTTTCTGCAACACTCCCACTATATTTTCGACGCCAAAGTGTCCTGCCACCCGACTATAGTGAGCTTCCTAAATCAGCTTCTTGTGCTCGCTTGATGGAACGTAGAGGTGGCCCATATGGCACAACATGTTGTCTTGAATATGGAAATCAGCGACCACTGAGTTTGTGCCCAACATTTGGTAGGTGGCGGAGAAGTCAATGTCCATCTCATAGAGGTGGGTCCATCCAGAGGTCTCGTGGCTACAAGATTCTAGCACCATGGTGAGTGCCGCGACTAGAGGTTGGCTGAGAAAATAAAAAACTTGGTTGGTACTTCATGTTTTATACTTGATGTTGAGGTGGAACTGTTGTAAGTATGTGGACCACTTCTGATGGTGGTCATTTGGAAATTTTCCTTGGGTTTGCATGAACTGTAGTGGCTTGTGATCAGTGTGGATGATTATGTCCTTCACAAGAATGTAATGTCTCCACTGGTGGCAGGATTGCATAATGGAGTACATTTATTTGTTGTAACTAGGGTACTTACAAACAACATCTGATAGTTTCTCACTGTGATATGCTACAGGGTGGCCATGTTGAGTGAGAACGATGCCTACAAAATAGTCTAAAGCATATGTTTCGATCTCAAAGGGATGTTGCAGGTCTGGTAATGAAAGTAATAGGGATGAGCACAAGTGTTACTTCAAGTCATCGAAGTCTTTTTATTGGGACAGGCCCCACACAAATTTTTCCTTACCACCACCCTTGGTTACTTGGCTAAGGGCCCATGCAATATGAGAGAATCCCAACACGAACCTGCGATAGAAACTAGTGAGGCCCAAGAAGCTTTGAAGCTCAGTGAGTGTGGTTGGGGCTGGCTAGTCACGAATGACCTGGATCTTGGTTGGATCCACATGCACACCATGTTGATCAATGATTTATCCTAAGTAATGGACCATGTCCATGCTGAAGGAGAATTTTTCCAAGTTTTCATATAGTTTGTGTTGTCATGGGGTGTGCAGAACCTGTTGAATATGCTACAAGTGTTCCACCCAATTCTTGTTGTAGATGAGGATTCCATCTAGATACACCACTACAAAATTATTTTTGAAAGGTCATAGGATATCATCCATCATCCTCATAAAATTTACTTGAGAATTTCTCAAACAAAAGGGCATGACCAACCATTCAAAAATACCTTCTTTTGACTTGGAGGTGGTCTTCCATACATCTGTTTATTCTATTGGGACCTGTTGGTAGCCAGACTTTAGATCAATCTTACTGAAGTATTTTTCCCCCATGAGTTGATCAAGGAGGTCATCGATTCAAGGAATCGGGTACCGATTTCGGACTGTGATTTTCTTCAAGGCTCGGTAATAAATGCAGAGTCACCAAGTCCCATCTTTCTTCTACACCAGCATGATTGGGCTCCCACAAGGCAATGAGTTGGGACGGATGTTCCCCTTATGGAGAAGTTATTGGATATGCCTCTTGATCTCCTCATTTTATAACAGAGAGCGGTGATATAATGGCCCATTGGGTAGCGGTACGCCTGGGGTCATATCGATGGGATGTTTGACCTGACAGTGCAAAGGTACCCTGGTAGGAGAGGAGAATATATATGATTATTCTTCCACAACCTTATCCACTTGCTTCTGTTGTATGGAGAGATCGGATTTGGAGGCCTTGGATTTGGCTACAAACTTTATCTCACTCTGAGAATGAATCATGAAGAAGACAAATTTCTCAGTCTGAGAAATGACCTTCATGCATTTCTTGTCAAATATCAAAGAAATAGCACTAGGTGGGACTGTATCGGATATCCTATATAATTTCCTGTTCAAAGTGATAATAACACTACGATGCCTATACTCATATACAACATGATGTTTCCATAAATAAGGTTGGCCCAAAATAACATTACAAACTTTGAGAGGGGCAATATCACACAATACCTTGTCTTTGAAGGGCTTGATGTCATACGACAATCAACATTGTTGGCTAACGCGGAGATCGCTTCCTTGGTTGAGCCATCCAATGGTGTAGGGATGAGGGTGTGGCATTGTCGATAGGGCCAATCACTTGATGACCTCTGCTGAGATGAGGTTCTTCTGGCTACCTCTATTAATGATGAATTCCATTGGGGTGCCTTTTACCCACATCTATGAATGGAAAAGGCACTCACCTTCTTCTGGATCATCTGGTTCATCAGGAAAGAGCTTGGTGGTAGCAACAGTGGAACTAGGTTCCGCATCAATGATTTGTATTTCCCTCTCTGGTTCTGACTCAGAGTCAGAACCTGCATCTAATTCGGAGTCTTTCACTTCGTCCACCAGCGACTTCTTTGAGTGGAAATCAACAGTGTTATGCCACGGGCTCTTATGGAAGTCACACCACTTCTCGATATCTTTCTTTGTATTTTCGATGTCCTTCTTTACTTGCGGCTTGGACTGGTTTTCCTGATATTGTCCATATTTTCTTTGTCCTATTTTCTGTGGGTTGGAGCCGCCCTTTCCTGGCTTTTGTTGTGAGGGGATCCCTGGCCCAAATTGCCACGTCTTTTGTTTGAACTTCTGCTCGATTTTGACGGCATATCAATAGGTCGTTCCCAAGGATGATATGTCCAGAAATTTGATTTCGATCTAGATGTATCTATGCAGAGCACTGTGATACTTGAGCACAAGATGTCGCTCTGAATCTTTGATACCCAACTTGTTACACAAGGTATGGAAGATATTTGTGAACTCTGGCACTGTTTGGTCTCTTTCTTGTCGCAGTGTGGTCCATTTGGTATACAAGTCCTCATAAATTACGATAGGGTAGTATTGTTCCTTAATAGCATCCCTAAAGGATTCCCAAGTGGTTGCGACTGTAAATAATGAGGGTTTCTCTATGTCCTTTTTCTCATAGAAAGTTTCCCGCCAATCTTTGACATGGGGAACATCTTTAAGGAGCACAAAAGTAATCATTTCTCTATTTGAAAAGTTATGGACAGAAAAATACCCTTCTAGTAGATTCAACCACTTGTCTGCAACATCTGTGTCTATCTGCCCTTCAAATATAGGAATATCGAAGTTGATTTGTACCTTGAAGGGGGCAACACCTCCGCTCAAGGAAGATGTGTCGTTTGTTGGTATTCATCAAAGGATTTGCAAGAAACTATCCATAATATCGTTCCTTTGTTGCATGAGGGATTCCTCAAGAAACATTTTGAAAGGATCTCATGTCCCATCATATTTCTTTTCTCCTTCCATGAGAGTTTGCTTGGGCATGCATGATATTTTGTCCTTTAGAGAAACAAGCTCGAGACCCAATTCTTTGTACCCTGACCTCGTTGGGGACATGCATTAAGACGACAAGGAGAAGACCACTATGATACCACTGATCTAGATTTTATGAGAAGAATGAAATGAATACATATTACTAAAATATGCTTAACACAAAATAACAAAGATATAGTAAAACCGATTTTCTATTCAATAAGGAAATAAGTTGAAACTGAAAATGCAGTGGAAAACAAGCTTGTTGGAATGGTGGCGGCTTATCTATGAGAAGAGATGTGACAGTTGTGCTCATTCTCAAGAAGATGATTACAATGAGCCTCTGAAGGCCTTTTTACAATAAGCATGAATTCCAAAACCCTAGACATCCAAAAACCCAACGCTAGGAGATGAAGCGCCAAAATTCATGTGGGACCCGTTGGGGTAAGCTACTACATCAACTTCTCGGGGTCGTAACTTTTTCATACGATCTTCGTTTTAGGTGCATGATAACCCGTTGGAAATTTCTATCCGAGGACTACACATGTTGCCATTAGACTTTGACTTTGTCTACAATCTAACTGTGGTGAGCCCTAAAAATGTTGTTTAGGGCCTCAAAACGGACCCGAAAGTCAGGGACCCAAAAACTAGGAAAAAGATGCTAAACTGGAAAAATGCCAAAATGAACCAATTGGAAGAGGTGAGAGACCACCTACATCCATCTGGATCAGAGAGGGAATCAAGGATATTAACATTCTTTAGTGGTAAGAGATTTAATTTGTATGATCATTCATTAAGAAACTATTGATAATTCAATATATGATAAATTAAAGATAAGATTGAAGATCATGATTAATCTTTACATTCATTATTTGAGGAGATTTTTGATGTGATGGGTAAATCTAAGAAATATCAAAGCATAAATTAGAACAATATTGCTAATTATATTTATGTTACAAATTGAACTTTCACTCCTCACCTCCACTTTCATCCTCATGTGAAGGTGGACATGGGGTGGCGAGTGAACGTGTTCATCTGAAGTTAGGTGTGGCGATAATGGGTGAAGGTGTGCATTTTAATTCCTACCTTCACATGTGTAAAAATGCACACCTTCACGCCCTACATGTCTGAGGGTGGAAAGTGAAAGTGTGCATTTGTAACAAATTTACACCCTCTCATATTGTTACATGCCTTCCCCCAACCTCATGTGCACATAAGTGCATACCTTCACCCTTCACATGTGCGTGTAGAGGGTGAATATGTGCATTTGTATTCACGTGAGAGTGAGTGCATACCCTCACCCTCCACATGTGCATGTGAGAGCAGAGGGTAAAGGTGTGTATTTGCTGCCATGAAGATGAGGGTAGGGGTAAGGAGGTGAAGGTGTGAATTGACGATGGGGATGGATGTCGGGGGTACAATGTGTTAATGTTAATACAAATTTGTTTAAAATGTGTTATTGTTAATACAAATTTGTTTATAGTTTTTTGTTGATGTAACATGATATAATTCATTTAATTTTTTATATTAATTGAGTTTTATTTGTGCAACCTCATTAAAAAATGGCTCCTCTCCCTTTGACTTAGGATTAAAAAATGTTCATTACTAAGTCGAATATGTTTTAAATCTATGCATCTTGGAACTATTTTTACGACATAAATACCACTTTATACAAAAAATTAATCTCACATTGGTTGAGAGATGTGACAAACAACAATATATAAATTCCAATATACAATGATCCTTTGGCCAAGGGGAGTACCACAAAGAAGTGATGTTTCCTACTAACATAATGGTTGATTGGTTGGGATGTGAAAATGCATGTTACAAAAAAATTCTCTTAAATATGCCCCACAACAACATATAAGCTTTAATAGAACATTTTTTTTTTAAATATTTTTATAATACAATTTATTTTTTTTTAATTAATCAACATATAAACTTTAATATACCATGATTTTTTAAATGTTTTTATAACATAAATATTTTTTATAAATAAAATTAATCTCACATTAATTAAAAACAAAAATAAATTACCATGAGAGAAAATAAAACTAAAAATGAACTGAATCACCATTCGACACACTAACCACAACTAGTTTTACAAAGTGAACGAGGAAAAGGATTAGTTGGTTTGGAATTTGTTATCCTGAGAGTACGTGCATACCCTCATACCCCTTTTTCGGTGACCTCAACTGGAGAGTTGTCCCCCATCATAATAGGAGGACCTTTGCATGCATATAATGAAGAATAGACTGCTTTTGTGGTAGCCATGTGATGTGATGCTCTTGAATCTACGATCCAAGCATCAGGAGAGGAGTTGATGGCAATCAAAGCATGGATATAATTTCCTTTATTGGGATTCTGATCTTCTGGCTTCTTCTTCTTGGCACCCTCGGGGATGAGATATCCAAGGTTATTTTTATGAAGTATTTGAGTCATTAGATCTATTTGTTTTTGCATGCATGTAGATTCTAGATGGAATCCTTTATGGCAGTATGTGAATTTATCCCCTTTTCTTCCCTTTCCACCTTTGGATCCAGAGGCATCGGTGAAGCGTTTTGAGTATCCTTCCTTCTTCAGATTTGTATGAGCTTTCCTTTTGTCTTTATCTTTAGATTTTTTATATTGATGGATGTCATCTTGCACAGTAAGTGCATGCACCTTTGGGCCTTTGATTTTTCCTATGTTGATGAGCTTGGTTTTCTCTTATGTTAGGGATTCGACAAATTCCTCAAGAGAAGGCATCTTCCAGGTGGCTCCAGAGGAGAATTTGACTGAATGGAATGTGGATATGAACACAGAGAATTTAGGACCACGTTTGGAGAGAATGGTGAGAACCATTTGTTTCTCCTCCTTAGATTTATCAACCCCGCAAGCCTTGAGTTGCGAAGTAAATCTTTGCATTTTGTAAAGAAATCTTGGAGATTGTCAAAGATTTTTGGATCCAATGTGAGAAATTCCACCTTGAGCATGTGTCCCCTCATCTCATCATATTTTCCAAAGATCCCTTCCAAGGTGGTCCAGGCTTCATTGGGGGTTCTACAGGAAGATATGTGAAAAAGGAGATTGGGAGAGATGAGACTGCAAATTTTTTTGAATGTTTCATCCATTTGATTTAGATACTTGTATTTTTCCATGGATGATGTCGGTTATGTCTCTGTATTCAAGGTCAACCTATACAATCCTCTAGTTAATATATGCGTGATTATTCTCTCCTTCCATGCAAAGTAATTGTAAGGTGTAAGAATGAATTCTTTTGGGAATTCCATTTTCCGTTGTCTTCAATCTTTGGTACCTACAAAAATAATTTGGTGTAGCTTTTTCTTAGTAGTCCGTCGGCTCTGATACCATGTAAATGTGTTGAACCTACACATAATAGATCTATCTAGAAAATACCACACATATTTGTAGAGAGAAATTGAGAAATAAGAAGCAAGAGAGAAAGCATGGAAGAATTCTCATTAACCATAATGAATAATGAATAATTTACACATGATATACTCTGTATAACTCAACCAATTTGCATTGGAGGAAAATAAAATGTTCCATAGTGATGGTCTAGAGTGATATGGACACACACCAATAGTTACGGGAGTAAACTGCCACCTAGTCTAGTCTCTCAGGAAGTTATAGGAGTGAACTGCCACCTAGCTGAGTTAACTAGTCTACCAATCTTCAGTTAACTAACTGAAACAGAGTGAAGTGAGGAGGAGATCAGGGAATCATGGGTAATGCACTAGTCTGGTGATGATACCAAGGCTAATGTGCATTAGTTGGTGATGATACCAATGTTTCATGGTGACAAAACCAATGCAGCATCTAGACTCCACTCAACTAGTCAAACTGAAGTGAAAACTGAAGAGAATATTCTCCCTAGAGGAATATTCTTCCTAAAATATAGGAGACTGGATAATGATTAATAAACAAAGAAAAACATTAGGAAAAAGAAATCATAGGTGTGTGTGAAGTAACTCCAACAGTTTCGACGTCTTGCGAATGTCATAGTTCATTACAGTAGGGTCAATAGGCCAGACCGTAGTTAGATTTGGACTACTCATGTGCCGAGAGAACTTTGTGTACTCTGTATTGAGGGCTTGAGCCCATAGATGTATATTGGCTCTATTTGAGGCTTTATGGCCCACTTTGTACTTATGACACTATTTTGGGGATATATTATATATACATATTTTTTCCTTATGGATAAAAATTTTGTACAAATGTATTTTACATGTGTATGTGTGTGTTTTTACTTTTATGTATGAGCATCAGGCCAATCTAATACTTTATTAGCCAAAGTATCAGTTAGTTGATTAAATCTCCTAGGAACATGAATATAAGTAATATAATCAAAGTAGTGTTCTAAGAGACGTACCCTAAGGAATAGTCGGTGAAGGGTGGGATCATAGACACAGTATATCCCAATTAACTGAGACACAACTAGTTGAGAATCCAAATAAACCCGGAGGCGAGAAATACCATGTGACAAGGCGTCACGTATTAGTTCTATTATTGCACTGTACTCGACAACATTATTGGTTATTTTACCTAGACAAATACCTCTAGAAGACATCAAATGAATAAAAGGTGTAAAAATCACCCAAGTAGCGGAAGCAAGACTTCGAGTGTATCGACTAGCACCGTCTACGAACCCAACATACACCTTAGATTCACTTGGCATCTGCCATAGTGAAAAGAAAACACAATAACTATACGTCCATAAAACAAAAAGACAAAACTGTATAAAATATTATACATATATACAAGAAGTCACAACTAGGTGACTGACCTAAGTGTAATATTTCTTAAGGTAGAGCCCATTTCTAGGCTCCGATAAAGCACTACCCTCGAAATCAACTAGACGATAAGCACCCTTCTCTAAGACTTATTTCACAATGAAAGGTCCAAACTACATGGGTTTGAACTTTCCCACCCCCAAGGGATCTTTGTCTTGGTCGTAGACTAGGACAAGATCGCCTTCGGAGAAAATATGAGGGTGGACGGAACAATCATACTGATATTTGATGCGTTGTTTGTGAGCCTCATTGGCCAAGGCTGCATCTTAGCGTTGCTCATCGAGATGCTCAAGATATAAAAGGTGTTCCTCAAGCGGTGTAGTGTCGAGTAGTATTTCCACTGCCAAATTCAGAGAAGGGATTTGACATTCAATGGGAAAGACTGCCTCCAGTCCGTAGACGAGTTGAAAAGGTGAAAAATTGGTAGCAGCCTTGATTGAAGTTTGATAAGCCCAAAGTGTCGAGTACAACATCAAATGCCAATTTGACTTGGTCAAATTAATTGAGAGATTTATTAATGACCTCTACCTGACCATTTTCTTGTGGGTAGTAAGGTGACGAATGTTACTTTTTAAACCCTAGTTTTGATGTTAATTCAAACATCATTTTGTTCTGGAAGTGGTTGCATGGTCTGTGGCAATATCCTTTAGAATACCGAACCTGGCTACGATCTGGTTGAAAACAAAAAGGGCAGTCATCTCCCTGTCAGTGTTGAATGTTGGCATAGCTTTGACCCACTTAGTAAAGTAGTCGACTGCAACGATGATATAATGATGCCCCCTAGATGAAACTAGGTGACATGTAGTGAAATCAATCCCCCATTTGGTGAAGGGGTCGACGACAATAATCGGGAACATGGGCACTAGGTGTGCCCACATATTCCGAGAGAAGATATGGCATGGGTGACACTTCTTGACCGCCTCTACATAATCTTTGATTAACGAGGGCCAAAAGTATCCAACGTGAGAACATTTTGGGTTGTTCCTAACCCAGACAGATGACCACCACATTCTCCTATGTGACAGTCATTTAAAACAAGCTATGCTTCTTCGTAAGTAAGACATCGATGGATAATGCAATCCAGTCCTCGACGATATAAAGTGTCATCAAGGATAAGATAGTTCCACACTTGGCGACATATTCATCAATGCTCATCGCGAGAGGCAAAATAAGGGCACTTAGAAGTCTGAAGATACACAACTATATATCCATACCAAGGGTTTGATGATGTGATAAGAAAAATATCTTCATTGATCGATGACTCTTTAGGAGAAATGTTGTCGCTTTCAATTGGAAGTTCTGAGATTAGTTCAGCAAATACCAAGGCCATTTTAGATTTCACCGAAACAAAATCCAAGTCAAACTCTTTCAAGATGACTATCCATCGACTGATTTTCTCATCGATGACCCATTGTGTTAACACATATAGAAAAGGGCTGACGATAGCTACGATGGTGGTCTTGCGAAGTAAAATATAATGATGGAACTGTTGGATAGCATGAACAGCTGCAAAAGCGAGTTTCTGAACATGTGGGTAGTTGAGTTCTAGTCCAACTAGGCCTAGAATAAGATAGTAGATATCATGCTCTTCGAGCACGCCATCCTCTTGGAACAAGACCATGTCGATAGTAGACTCGGTGGCAGCCAAATACAACAAGAAATCCTTGCCATAATCCGGAGGAATGAGTAGAGGGGCAGACATCAGAGCACGTTTCAATGCTTTAAAAGAGTGTTGAGTTGCTTCATCCGAACAGAATGGGACCCCTTTTTTCAAAAGATGCATGAACCCTTTGGTAATATCGACATAGTTAGCAAAAAAATGCCAAAGAAAATTGGCTTTCCTCTGTAGAATCTGAAGCTGGGGAATTGTGCGCGAGGGAGGCAATTGAACTATTGCCTCAACCTTTAGAGGATCAACCATGATCCCTCTAGTTGACATGATAAATCCTAACAAGCGTCCCGATGTCATGCAAAAAATACACTTGTTGGGATTGAGGTGAATCCGATAGTAGTAACACTTCTCAAAGATTAGTCGTAAATGGGTGGGATGATCAGATCTCTTACGATAACATGATGCTAGATCATCAAGATACACTTCGACTATGTCTTTGAGGTCGTGGAAACCAAACGACATGGCCTGTTGAAAAGTGGATCCAATGTTATTAAGGCCAAAAGGCATTTTTATATACGTGAATGTACCCCAAGGACAAATAAAAATCGTTTAATGTTGGTCCTTGGGCTTGATCTGAATTTGATTCTACCTAGAAAAATCGTCCATGAAAGAAAAGACCTCACAACCTGTGCATTCATCGACAATTTGGTCAATATATGTGGTTGGAAAATTGTATTTCGGGCAAGCTTTGTTCAGGTCACGAAAGTCCATACATACATGGATTGTAGCTTGCTTCTTGTTGACAGGAACAAGGTTCGATACCCATTCAGTCAATTGCACGAGGTAGATGAAACCATCTTTGATGAGTTTCTCTACTTCATCCTTTTTCATTGCTTCCTTGCGAGGATTGTCTGGGAAAATATTCTTTCAAATAGGATTAACACCAGGGTAAGTTGTGATTTCGTGTTCAACTATACGCGAATCAATTCCTGGCATCTCCTCATAAGACCAGGCAAAAACATCGTGAAATTGTTTAAACAATTCCGTGTAGATCTGAATCTCTTCGAGAGAACAATATGCTCCAACGAAGACATTTTCCACAATGCCAAGGGTTTTGGAGATGTTGATAGGAATCATTTCAGCTATACTTTCCATGTTTCCCTTGGCATATATTCCATACATAGCTAGAGGGTTAATAGGACAAGGGGCATCTCCATTCATGGTCGTAACGAACTCTCTTGCATCTATTCCCTTGAGCTTGGGTAAGAAATAAGATATGTGGTGAAGATCATCCCAAGGTCTGTCTCGTCCAGTCATTTCCTCTGGGATCACCTCGTCAGAGGGAAAGACTAAGTCCAAAGGGTCATAGGTGACGAGAGATTTTTGAGCTCAAATAGGCTCTAGAACAGGGTCTAACTCCTAAGGGGGAGTCGAATCAGGGTTGGACGAGGCTTGCTGGACAATACTGTACGCAACCTCGACAACGGATAGGGGTATGGCCATGCCAAGGTGCCCTACCCCTTCCATCGAATCCAATGGGGAAGGTAAAGTCCACGGGTCATCAAAGTAACTCATTTTAAAATACGCAACTTGAAAAATTGCAGCCGAAACAAACCTAACATCATTGGAAGGCGACAGATAATCAAAAGTTTCCATCAAATATGAAAACAATCTGGCACCTAAGTTGACAGTACCTGGTTGCGGGTTATCAATCATCGGGACCGTGGATGCCCCCGATGAAGGGTCAAGGTGAGTGAAGGATAATTGGTCTACGGTTATAATCCGACCTTCGTGAGGAAAGCATAAGACCCGAAAAATGGTGGATACAACCATTCTCATGGCATAGGTCCAACTCCACCCTAAAAAAAGATTCTAGTCGAGAGGCGCATCAACTACCTCTACTTTGATGCAACCAATTTTTTCCTCTAACTACATGGGAAAAGAGGTAATTATGCCATGTGGTTTGAAATATCATTCGTCAAATGCAATTAGCAATGTTGGTGACGGAGACAACTCAGGTTGGACAATGGCCTTCCAACATGCCAACGACATGTCATAAGTCAAGGCATCCTCATCCACCACCATATGAAAAATGTTCGGTGTCAATGATTTTGTGGGTATGAAAAGAGACATGGTGAGGAAGACGAGGTTTATGGTCAGTAGGATAAAAAACAATCATTCCTAAGTTATTGGTCTTGGTCGCTCCCAAGGAAGACAACAACGCTTTCCTCTGTGAGGGGCAACTCCGGAGGACTTCCAGAGTGGAAATTTCACAAGGAGTTTGTGCGAAATCCTCCACAATGGAGTAATTTTGAGCAACCCTTGCATTAGGGTTGTGAGTAGCATTTTTGAACGCACCCTTAGGGATGCAGGTCAGCGTTTCTCCCACTGTCTTCTCGATTTGAAGAGGAGTGAGTGCATTAGAGGATTCTTTTCCCTTCTCAACAAATTTTGGCATTCTATAGTTATGAGCCCTGGTCTGTAGATGAGCTTCGACTTTCATCATATAAATTTTTGCAGCCCCTTTGTTAGTATTGGGCCCGAGGGTTCCCTGACTTCCCCCAGGCACGCTCATGGATAAGGAAGCTTGAGCCATATTTTTCCCTTGTGGAAAAGGGTTAGTTAACATGGTAGGTTGATGTTGTGCCAATAGATTTTGGGCTTCCTCAAGCCGAGGGCATTGGTGAATCAAGTGGTCGTCCGTTGAAAGCTTACACAGAAACTTCACCTTTCTCTTTTCGTTTTTTCCCTCGCCAACATTATTTGCAGCCTTCTTATAACCCTTACCCTTCTTGTTTTTAGGTTTCCTCTTTCCCTCGGTTTGTTGGTTACCCTTGGTATTTGTTAATTGCACAATGTGTACATCCGAAGTTTGGGTTACGGGGGTAGTCGAACTAGGAATTTGGATGGCCACAGTCTGTTGAAT
Organism: Picea engelmannii; assembly: GCA_009831015.1. Classification (NCBI taxonomy): domain Eukaryota; kingdom Viridiplantae; phylum Streptophyta; class Pinopsida; order Pinales; family Pinaceae; genus Picea; species Picea engelmannii. The sequence continues at coordinate 519,420 of ML778419.1, forward strand.
CGATCACTGTTGTAATTGATTAAACAATTGATCTGTAGACTTGCTCTGTGTTGAGCCTACTATATCGTCGGCATGAGGCCCAGATTTTTGTTTGGTCTTGTCGAATGTCGACTGAGGTGCATCGAGTAAGATCTCGTATAGCATACCAGACTGAGAGTAAATCAGCTCTAGTTGTTGGGCTCTCATGATAGTCTCTTCTTCGGAAAAAAAATCTCGACGTTGCGATGTCTTTGGATATGCAAGGTACCAAGGACTTTAGGAACCACTCGAGCAAAAATGTGGGAGGGACCTTGACTTTAATCAAACTCTTTCGTCACCACCATTCTCGGATGCGATATGAGATATGGTCGACTTTCGTCTGCTCGAAGTTGGCCAACAACTTGGTGTTGGCATCGTATCTTACTGGTAGCTGGAAATGGTTCAGGAAAACCATAGCCAGGTCATTAAAGCAAGTGTACTTCGACCTATCGATCTTGATATACCATTTTGCTGCACCCGCTATAAGAGTGCGTTGAAACTCACCATAACGAGTTGGATAAACACCATAAGTTGAAATTCATGACATGATCACATGGATCTTCGCCAGGATTTCCTTCGAACTTAGGTATGTCCGAGGGAAACTTAGTCAGCATGGGGGAACAACATGGATCATGACAGATCAGGTCATTTAAAAGTCTCGACAAGTTTGGCAAATGCAGAGTTTCTAGAAAAGGTAGTCTTGGTTGCGGCGTATTCACATGAAAAGAGGGGCTTGGATTTTGGGTGGCACCAGGTTGCCAGGAAAAGTTTGACTATTGGCTAGGGTTTTGGTAGATACCATGGTGGTCCTATCCAGTAAAAGGGACCTGCATTTGATTCTGGAACGTCGACTAATTCCTGAAGTTGGATGACATTCCCTATGCAGGGATCGCTCCCTATACAATATTCCAAGGACCTTGGTTGGGGATGCCCCCAACCGACCCTCCTGGAATAGGTACTGAACCTTGTCCGGGGTTCCACAGAGTGTGGGAGGGGTTGCCCCCGGTCGACATCCCTTGCGAAGGAAATGAGCCTTGCCAAGGATTTTCAAGACCTTGTGAGGAGTAAACTCCTGTCATTGCTCCCTGCAAAGGAATGAAACCTTGTGTAGGGTTTTGTTGACCAAAAATGGGGTTTCCCCCAGTCGAGAAATCAGACGACAAGAAAGCGTTATTTCCAAACGCATCGAACAAAGAAAAGGGCATGGATCCCACCGGAGTCATGTAGGATTGTTGTCCAAGACTCCCTCCACTGAACAAACTAGAGTTGGTATTAGGCTCAATTGGCTACTGGAAAGTGCCTCTGAACGAAGGGGATAGAGGAGGGATGTGACCCCCACTGTAAGGGATAGCATTGAACGGGGCAGTGGTGCCCGCGGAAAGTCCTTGCAAGGGAGCATTAGAGCTCCATGCCCCTAGAGCAACGATCTATGGAGTAGAGTATGTTAGAACCGAACTAGAATCAAAACATGGCATCCCATATGAAAAGGGAGCACCATACATGTTTTGAATGGAGGGAACAATGGTCAAAGTATGCATTTGTATGCACATGAGAGCACGTGCATACCCTCACCCTCCACATGTGCATGTGAAAGCGGAGGGTAAAGGTGTGCATTTGTTGCCATGAAGATGAGGGTAGGGGTAAGGAGGTGAAGGTGCGAATTGGCAATGGGGATGGAGGTCGGGGGTAAAATGTGTTATTGTTAATACAAATTTGTTTATAGTTTGTTGTTGATGTAGCATGATATAATCCATTTAATTTTTTTATATTAATTGAGTTTTATTTGTGCAACCTCATTAAAAAATGGCTCCTCTCCCTTTGACTTAGGATTAAAAAATGTTCATTACTAAGTCGAATATGTCGAAAATCTATGCATCTTGGAACTATTCTTATGACATAAATACCACTTTATACAAAAAATTAATCTCACATTGGTTGAGAAATGTGACAAACAACAATATATAAATTCCAATATACAATTATCCTTATACCAAGGAGAGTACCACAAAGAAGTGATGTCTCCTACTAACATAATGGTTGATTGGTTGGGGTGTGAAAATGCATGTTACAAAATAATTCTCTTAAATATACCCAATTCTCTTAAATATGCTCCACAACAACATATAAGCTTTAATATACACCATGTTTTTTTTTAAATTAATCAACCTATAAACTTTAATATACCATGATCTTTTAAATGTTTTTATAAAAAAAATTAATCCCACATTAATTAAAAACAAAAATAAATTACCATGAGAAAAAATAAAACTAAAAATGAACCGAATCACCATTCGACACTGATTCGACACACTAACCACAGCTAGTTTTGCAAAGCGAACGAGGAAAAGGATCAGTTGGTTTGGAATTTGTTTTCCTGCTTGCTCCTTGTGCATGAAAAGACGAACAGAAAAGAAATCACAGAGAAGCTAGTGGGTTCCTCCTATCTCAATCCTTGTTTAGAGTGAATTACCACTACCATATCTCGAACAATTCTGTTCTGAGTGCGGGATATCCATCGAAGAACGGGGAGAAGCTAGCTTGAGCTGTAAGTAGTATACACAGCAAAGATCTGTTATTGATCAATCTGTAACTGTGCCTATTTCTCTATGGATATCTTCCACAGGGATGCAGATGAGGCTGGCCCATCATTCACAAGTCAATCAGAGAGTCTCCCAACACTTCAGGACTTGAAAGAATACTTACAGAGCAAAGAGGCTGCTGCTGACACAGATCCCAAGCAGAATCAAGATGCCCAGGCTGTAACAGATGATTGCAATATTGAGAAAACATGTGATAATATCTCAAATCCTGCTTCAAAACCCATGCATAAATTTGAGCTGGGTAGTAATTTTAAATTCAATGATAAGTCCTTGATAGGTAGATTCCCAGTAAAGAGCCCAACTCTGGAAGAACTCTCACATTGGTCTCGAGAAAATTGGGAAACCAAGCTGCAAAATACTTGGAGGTTTCAGATTATCGGAGAGGGATTTTTTAAGATTGAGTTCTTTTCTGAGGCTGATGGTGAATTTGTTCTGAAGAACGGCCCCTGGTTCTTCGGAGTAGAAGGATTGGGCCTGAAGAGATGGTCCCCTGATTTTGATACCCAAAGTCCTGGCCAATTAAAGACCCCAGTATGGATCAGAATTTTAAAAGTCCCTTTGAAGCTTTCGATGGAAGATTTAATCGTAAGCTGTGTTCCAGTTGGAAAGGTTCTCAAAGTAGAATGGCCTGCCAAGGAAGGGTCCTATCTCAGTAAATGTAGGGTCTGTGGGTGCTCTCTCACTTCATACAGGGTCTGCTTAGAGGTTGATCTCAGCGAAGGATTACCAGTTACAATTAAAATTGTGAGATCTGGAATTATCGACGAACACAAATTGGTTTATGAGGGACTCCCTTTGTGCCCATGCACCAGAGGATCCAAGAAAGTTCAGAAGACTCTGCGAGCTATTGGAGGCGGAAGGTATGCAAATTGGATTTGTATTTCAAGTGCTTTTAAGATGAAAGTGTCTGGTGCCGATCAATGTACTGATAATTCATGTTTTTTTGGAACACAGAATATTCAATTCTCGTTGCAACCACTTTGAATCATAAGGGCGAAAGGATAGCTATGTAAATGATATTGGCTATAACGGTGTTTTAAACCTTCAATTGCCTGACCCTGACTTGGTGGGGATAACTCCTAACTCTTTAGGACTAGCAGACAGTAATCAGAACTTAATGTTAAAAGTATAAATGATGCTCTCTTAAAAGAATAAGAAATTTATTACAGAGATAGGATAGGTATCCTTATGATATTTTTGACTAGTTTCCAATTATGTGCAATGATTCCATCTCCTACAAAGGCACAATGATCTTTCTGAAATGTTAAAAGTATAAATGATGCTCTCTTAAGAGAAAATTACAGAGACATGATAGGTATCCTTATGGTATTTTGATAGGTATCTCATCTATTACAAAGGCACATTGATCCTTGCAGTGCTTTTCCTGTATGCTCAAGATGATGGATACTTGGTAAAATCAATTGTGTTTAGGGATGGATACTTGGTAAAGTCAGTTGTGTTTAGGGTCCATATCTTAAAATGGTATACAATTTTGAGAGGGCTGTAGTTGCTTTTGAGAGATGCAATTGCATGCTAGATTTGCCATGAAGATTTCATTGAGATGTTGAAAAAATTAAATGGAATTGGAGTACTATAAGTGATTGAAATGAAATCTTGGTTGGATCTGGTTTTTATTAGTTTGGACTAGTCCTAAGATTAAATGGCTTTTTAAGTAGTTAGAAATTTTATATTCCAAATTGTTGTTATTACCCATATCTATAAAAGAAAATGATTATATTAATTATTATTATTATTAATATAAGAAAAAGTATTTTTCATCCTAGACATTCTTAGACATTCTTAGTATCACAATGTTGTCATCCTTTAAAAAAGTACATTAAAAATGATCATCACATTAAAATAGTATTTCCCCTACCTACCCACACCAAAGACTTGTGGCATTACATTAGCCTTCTAGTGGCTTCTATAGCAATATTGAAAGCTCCCTTACTCAAAGAACAAGTATTGTGCAATTGTGTGATTTGGATGATGCTAGGGAAACAATTAGGATTTGCCTTATTTAGTTTTCCTACTTTTATGTCTTTGAATGTGTGTATGTTAGTATTGTGCAATTGTGTGATTTGGATGATGCTAGGGAAACAATTAGGATTAGGGAAACAATTAGGATTTGCTTTATTTAGTTTTCCTACTTTTATTTCTTTGAATGAGTGTATGTTATGGCTGAATCATAATTTTTTGAGTTTAATTGCTATGAGAACAAGACTTTACAACTCAAGAAATTGGAGAATTTAAAAAATGTTTGGGAATGGAGCTGTGATTTTTTGAATAATTTTTTGAGGTGAAATTATACCTCTTCCAATAGTGAATATCACTTAAAAATACACTAACATGTCATTCTTAACTTTGGATTTATTAAGCACTAAAAGGGATAAGAAAATCTAGGTACAAGCTTAATTGATTTAGGAACTTCCATCATCAATGTCATGGCCAAAGAGATTATGGAAAAACTTCAATTGTCAAACTCCTGCATTTCTTCAGTTGTCTGATCGGTCCACTGTTAAACCAGAAGGAGTATTAGAAGATATAGTGGTTTCTGTTGATTCTTGGGAATATCCAGTAGAATTTATGGTGCTAAAGCCAAAATCCAACCTTGGTGGATACCTATTAATTTTGGGCATACCATGGTTGGCTACGTCAGATGCATACAATGACTATAGATCTAGGTTTATGACCATCTCTCATTGAATCTCCACTAAAACTATTACCTTATACTCTCTAACCAAACCTTTCGTAGACTTAGAAGTACCTCTATTGATCAATAATGAGAACAATGATGAAGAAGTTGTTCATCCACTACTTACACTTGACCAAACCTTAACCTTTAAGAAGGTCGAGGATGATCTAATTTGTGGTTTTATAGCCTATCTTTATTCATTTTAGCATCCATTTTCTTCATCTTACAATCATATATTGGACAAGTGCTCTCAAGAAGGTTGTTCATTAACTACTTTATCAGTACAATTAAACTCTATGCCTTCTCTATACACCGTATCCGAAACATGCAGTATGTCATTAAAAATTAGCTAGGAAAGACACTTGACATCATTCTCAGACTAGAAGTTTCATAGAAAAACTAGTTAATTAAGCTATTGAAGAAGCATAGTAGTGCATTTACTTGGGAATATACTAAGATGAAATGGATTCATCATGATCTTTGTATTCATCATATCTATATCAAGGACGAATTTCAACCCATTCGCCAACCCCAATGATGAATCAATCCTGCTTTGAAGGAGATAGTGAATGAGGAATTGCAAAAATTGCTCAATGTAAATTCCATCTATCCCATTTATGAAATTCAATGGGTTTCACCACTCATTATTATCCCAAAGAAAAATGGGAAGTGTTGAGTCTGTATTGATTATAGAACTAAATAAAGCCACTTTGAAAGACCACTTTCCTCTCCCTTTTATTGATCAAGTCCTAGATGCATTGGCGGGTAAAATGTTTTTCTCCTTCCTTGATGGATTTACTGGTTAAAAGCATATTTAAATTTCCCTCAAAGATTAGGATAAGACCACTTTCACCTACCCTTGGGGAACATATGCTTACCAAGTACTACCTTTTGGATTTTGCAATTCCCCTTCTACCTTCCAAAGGGTTTTTCTAGGTATATTTTCTTATTCGATTCATGCTTGTGTCGAAGTGTACATGGGTGATTTTAATGTGTATGGAAATAATTTTGAATAAGCCATGAATAACATGAGGAAAGTCCTCACAAGATGTCAAGAAACCAACCTTTCTCTTAGTCATGAAAAATGTCATATGTTATTAACTAAGGCAATTGTTCTTGGTTAGCATATATCTCCTATAGGTATTTAGGTAGACTCTATGAAAGTAGAGGTAATATCAAAACTTCCAATTCCATGACTCAAAAAGATGTGCATAGTTTCTTTGTCCATGTAGGATAATATCATCATTTAATTGAAAATTTTACCAATATTGCATTGCCTTTATTTACATTTCTTTCAAAAGATAGTGAATTTTCATGGACTAATTAGTGTTAGCTTGCCTTTGAAGCCTTGAAAGTACAACTATATGTATCACCAATATTGAGGGGACCAAATTGGTCCTTGCCCTTCCACATCTCTACAGATGCTTCTAATACAACCATTAGAGTAGTACTTGGAAAAAAAAAAGAACATTGACATTATATTATTTACTTCATCAATAGGAATCTTGCTTTAGAAAAAGTAAACTATATGGTAACTGAAAAAGAGTTTCTTGTTGTTTTCCATGCCATTAACAAATTTTGTCATTACACAACTGGTTATCCTATCTTTGTACATACTAGTCATTCTATTATTAATTATCTTATGAATAAACCAATTACCAATGGTGGAGTGACTAGATGGTTATTATTATTACATGAGTTTGACATCACCATCCTTGATAAACCAAGGAGAGAAAATGTTGTTGATTTTCTCTCCAGGATTACAAATGAAGGTGATGCCATTATTGTTGAGGATGTTTTTCTCGATGAAAAATTGTTCTCATTATATATTAACATGCCTTGGTTTACATATATTTCTAACTATTTGGTTGCATGAAATATTCCATGACCTCTCTCACCAATGTATTAATTGTTATAGCATCTTTAGCCACCTCACTTTAGCTAAGATGCACTCTATTATCCCTAATGCATCCTCTTCCTAAATTTGGTTGATTGTTTCTATTCCTAACTCTGCAAAATGAGCCTCTTTTTAATATACTCGATGGGTTTCTTCACAAATAGGGTGAGTACTTGCCTGTTTCCTTAAGAAAAGGCGCAATTGCATTCTCAAGTAAGTAAAAGATTATAAAATCATGAAAATTATGTGCTCCCATGTGGAGTTTATGGGAAACTTAGTTTCATAAATTCGTAATTCTTGTAAGAAAAGATCTTAACCATATTGAAATGGTATAAATAAGACCTCAAAGGAGGAAAATTTACACACAATTCCCATGATATTAGAGTTATCATCTGATCCCAAGCAATCATAGAAATTTCCCCATGGTTTTTATGACTAGAATTTCCCGTATTTTTTCCACCCTCAACATTTTCCAGCTCCCACTTTCCAAGAAAGAGATATAATACATCCTTGTCTTTCTCTTCTTCAAGCAAAGTGGAACACTAGAGATCAAGCATTCCTAAGTGGCCTGGGGCAAGAGGAATCCAGACAACGGTTATGAGTGGTGTCAACAGTGGAATTCAGGTATACTACATTTTTACTGCGTCTTTTATTTATAAAATATATGTCTCTCTTCTCTCCCTACCCCCCTTAGATACTATTTACTTTCATGCATTTGTTTATTTTTCAATTTCTTGTGTTGGTGCTGACTCTCTTGATTGTAGTTAGTTAGTTAGTTATTGCATAATTCAATTTTATCTGCCATATTGTTTTAAGGAAGTTCTTGTTATGTGTTTGCAGGTTGAGAATCCCATGGAAGGCACAAGAAGATTGGAGTGAGGACAACCCAACCATGTTGTCTCCAACCATCTGATCATCAAGTAAGTCCTCTAACTACCTCGATAGTTATATCCCAATTATTGTAGGCTAAACCAGGACTAAGAAAGAGTTTTATATTTTCTTTTTCATCTGTTGTGATTTCACCCTAGTCATAGGTTAGAGTTTTCTCTTCCGTAACACATTTGACAACTCCAATGGGGAAGAAATCCTACAATTATTCTCCATAGGGTGAGCCCTATGATGGGCCCCAACAATGTCATTCTTTTTACCTAATTTTGGGATCACCCACATACTTTTCACTTACCTCTTCTAGCATATTCCTATATTTTTATGTTCAACATATCATTTTGGCGAATGTTATTTATTAGTTTACATTTTGTCATAACTAGGGAAAATTATGTACTTATGATTACTGGAAGGATGTTATGGTATGTTTATACTATATGAAACTTGTAGCCAGTACATTGTTAAGTTACAGGAAATCTATAGGAAACTCATAGCCAGACTATTGATGAGTTGCAGGGAAGTTAAAAGCAACTTGCAACTCGACCATTGTTGAGTTGTAGGGTAGCTACATGCAACTCACAGCCAGATTACTGCTAAGCTATGAGAAAACTACAAGAAGATCGTAGAATCATGATGCTACGAAAGGTGATGCCACTAGGCTATATAATAGCTATAACCACATTTGATCTTGAATCCATGGAACCAAAGGATGAAAATGAGGCCAAGTGGAAAGAACCGTAACAAAAAATCAAGATTCACATAATCCTGCCAACTTAGAGTATGAACATGGCACACAACTGTGGTTCAATTTGGATTTCATATAGTTTCAAATAGAGACAACCATGACTTTTACTTTATGCATAAATTTATTTGATATTTAGTAACGAGTCAATGGATTAGAATTTGTTTGTACTAAAATGTAAAAAGGATAGATATGATTTTTTGATAGCTGATAAGACAACTTGAGAACTATAGGTTCTCAAGCATGTCTAATTACAAATTGTCTTAGTATGGAATCCAATGGTGGATATAAAAGGATGACCACCTGCCCTTGTAGAGAAATGAAGAGAATAGTACACTGAAACTCTATTTTTCTACATTTGATTTTTGCTTAATTAAAACATGTCCGAGTTTGTTTCCTGCTTCCATCTCTATGTGTGCTTGAAGTGGATTTTTAGCTGCTAGATTTATTTACCAACACTCTATCTGAGGAGGCAAGGCCCACCTCAATATGACATGTGTTGTAGTGTAGCAATGTTTGTATAGATTTATTGTTAATAATCTCTATTTGGAAGTGTTATCCCCAATTTTTAGGGATAACTAGGAGATCATGTCTCGAGGCCCACAGGTCCCATACATGGAGTAGCGAGAGCAGGATTGACCTGAGCATGGCCCTGGAGGGCCCATCCTTTTCTTCTTCCATCAACTTTATCTTGTCAGTAGCAGTAGCATCCATCACCATCGGCTTGGTCCTGTATCGGAAGAGGTTCTTGCTCCATGAGGTAATTGGTCCAGGTATCATGGTATGTGTCACTTTTGATCATTGAAACCTTTAAATATATGCATCTGATTCCATTTTACCTCTAACAACTGCTTGGATCTTACATTAACCCACTTGACTATGCTTGGGGAGATTGACAGGATGCCCTAGCAAGCATGTGCCCATAGGTTTTGGTTTGCCACCAGGGGGATTTCTGAAAATCCATCATCCGCTCCCATCATAGCACCACTATTTCACCTTATCTCCTGCTCACTTATCCCATTCCCCTTGTCCAGGCATTGGGTTGACCTGTTTGTAGGATTGCACCTTATCTCATGGGAAGAAGGGGCTAAAGGCCTAGAAGGTAAAAGTAGCTGGTAAAAGATAAAAGCCTAGAAATAAAACCTCGAGATGCTTTGCCTAGGGATCCCCAAGAAAGAAATAAAAATCCTCTCAGTAAGAAACAAGAGGGACCCGGAAAATAACAAACAAGACCTAGTCAAGAGGATAGGGGGTCTCATCACGAGCCAGCATATTAGGTTCATGGGTACCTAACAGTATGACATTGCCACCATCTGGTTACCACGCCAGGGTAGTGACCTTTTGTTGCATGGCCAAGGGAAAGGGGGTCTCATCACGAGCCAACCTTCTCATCTCTATGAAAGTACTTGTGGGTAACACTGTCAGCTCTAGTCACCATGCCAAGGCAGTGTCCTCTGGTTAGCCCTTAAATAAAAAGAAAAAGAAGAAGAAAAAGAAAATAAAAGAAAAGAATAAAGGCAAGAACGAGCTTGGAAAAAATTGCATCCATGACAGGTACAACTCGACTTCTACAAAGGAACCCACATATACCATCATGCATCCCTGGCTCTCACTTCACCCACATGTCTGGACATCCCCTAGCCACATCACCTCACTTACATGGCTTGGATGAAACCTTCCTGGAAACTTCCCTTTTCTTGTGGATACTAGCCTAATAGGACGTCTTGTCTTTTTCTCCAGTTTTGTATTGTAGGTTTTTGTAAATGTCTTTGAGCTATTGACTGATGTATTAGGGTTTTTATGCATTGTTGGACAACTGAGAGGGGGGGGGGTGAATCAGTTGTTACCGTGCTTAAACAATTATGCTTATTTTAAACTCTTTGCAGATCACTTAATAACAATCACAATAATGCAGGGAGGTAAGTAATAGAACATTCGACATCAGTCACACATATGAAATATACAGAGACAGATATTTCCTGAGGAAACCCATAAAGAGTAAAAATCTCTTCTTCTTGGTATGATAAGTAATCTTTACATTCTGTACATTATCATACATATGAGCTCCAACTCATTGTGAGGCTACAACCTCTGTTTTGCAAGCTTCAACTTGTTGAGAGCACCAACTCTCTGTTTTCTCTAGCACCTACTAGAAGGAAGCACCAACTCCCTGGTTTCTCTAGCACCCACTAGAAGGAAGCACCAACTCCCTAGTTTCTCTAGAACCCACTAGAAGGAGGCAACAACTCCCTAAGTGTTCCAGCACCAACTGGTTGGAAGCACCAACTTCCAGTCACACAGGCACCAACCTATATAACAGAGAAAAACAGTTCTCCCTTGCACCACCCTGCCACCCTGGTTTCTCTGGCTACAACCAGATGGAAGCTACAACTCCCTATGTTCAAGCACCCACTTGAAACTCGAAGGAAAACAGTCCTCCCTAGCACCTCCTTACCACCCTGAAATGTAAAGTTTGCTATATATAAATTTATCACAGTGATACAATATTTATCAATGGCTTACCGGTCTCATCACTGTTTTTCTACACTGCTCTGCTCTACCTGCATCAGTGTCTTCCTACACCCCTTCCTTACGCTTTATGTTCTTATTCCTTTTATGATCTGTGCACCATGTCCCTTCTATGCACCATTCCTCTTCTGTGAATTTCAGCTGCTGCACTCTGCCTCCTTCTACACACCTAAATCACTCTCAACAGCTTCCAATCTCTTCTATGTTCTGCATTTTTATTCTCTCTGTGCATCTTCTGCATCCTCTATTTACAATGCTTATGCATGCTCTCCCCATGTCGAGTGCTCTGCCTGATCATCATTGTAACTCTTCAGCTTCTCTGGCGGTTAAACCCATGCATCCATCATCACTGGGTGTTATGCCGAGATTCCTTAGCCTCTCCAGTAGTCGAGACTCTTCATCTTCTCTGTCAAAATCGAGCTCATTCCCTCTGTTGAAGTTCCTGGCTCCAATGGTCTTACATCTGTCAATAGCCTCTATGATCAATCTTCATTCCACTGGAAGATGCCTCGAGACTCTTCAACTTCTTTGGCAATCACCCTGAAGTCTCTTCAAGTACTCTGGCAGAAACCATCAATCGTTTCTCGAAGTTACACTGTGAACCTTCAAGAAAATGCATCAGCAACTGAATCGCCATCCATCCAAGAGTCATGATTCAGTTCTGCTAACTGAATCATAACTGATTGATTAAATGTTAAGAGCAACAGTAGCCCTTCGATCAGATTTCCAAGTATCCAACACCGTTGGATTACAAGCATAGGGTCTCACGTTGATTTCGCCATTTCACATTTCAACATTTTGGCATTTCGACATTCGTGTGGTGAAGAGTCTTGACTCTTCATGTTACGATCACTGAAAAGGAGCTTAACTTGGTGCTAGCTCCTCCCTCTCACATGACCACTGACGGTGACCACATCCTACACCAAAAGGTGTTTTCGCATTTCGGCATTTCGACATTTCTACATTCCTGTGAAGAAGTGTCTCGCCACTCCAAGTCGCAATCCCTGAAATGGAGCCAGATCAATGGCCCACAAGGCTTCATAATCTGATCCCTTATTTTCTTAATCGAATGGCTGATGGGATTTCGAAGTTTTTCCCTTCGAGTCATCGTGACTCCAACATTATAAAATTCATGATCACAAAATCTCTGAAGTGATCAGACGGTTCACATAACCCACTGAGATGGACGGTTGACGAGATTTCAGAGTTTTGCCTTTCGGGTTTTCGAGACTCACAATAGTCCCTTTCGGCATTTTGGAGTTCGAGACTTCATGATGGTGGAGTTTCTGCTTGCTATGTAAAACCCTGAAATAGAATGTTCCGATGTGACGTAAACCTACTAACGTCACACGTGGATTGACACATGGCGAATAGCTGCCACGTGTCACTCTGATTCATGACTTACATGTGCCTGAAATGTTGAATCATCTTGACACTTGTCATTTCCTGATTGTGCCACGTGTCCTTAGCTGATGTGGTTTGCTGACATGGTTTGTTGATGTGTTTGTTTCAGGATTTCGGGGTTCGCTACTTCAAAGGTTAAAGTTCCTTTGATCTTTGATTTACTGGTCTGCGAAACTCCGAAATGGAGTCTTTGTTGATGTGCCTTTTTCGGGATTTCGGGGTTCACTACTTCAAAGGTTAAAGTTCCTTTGATCTTTGATTTCCCGATCTACGAAACTTCGAAATGGAGTCTTTGTTGATGTGCCTGTTTTGGGATTTCGGCGTTTCACATTTCGCAACTTCGAGACTCATGTGATGAAGAGTCTCAACTCTTGACTCCTCCAACTCCTAGTATCCGAAACTGCAAAACGTTGTGGTTTCACATTTCGTGATTTCATCATTATTGTCATGAGTTTCCTTGACACCTCCAACTCCTGGTATTCGAAACTCTGAAATGGAGATTAAGTCGTGGTTTCACATTTCGCGATTTTTTTCCGTGAGTTGCTTCCTTGAATCCTGGAGTTTACGCTTATGAATGGGATCCAACGATCACTTGTTGAACTTTCCATTGCCATGCCATTATCCCTGCACTGTTGGTCGTGATCTTTTCCATCAATGACAAACATGCATAATCTGCACTATCTCTTATGATCTTATTGAGCTTTCTCTACTGCGTCTTCCCAAAATACTTCTGGTGCCTGCCTGGCACATTCTTCCTGTACTTAAGCCATCTTCATTGTTTTACTTTCCATCAATGACAAGAATACACTGCCTGTAAAACATGCCAACAATCTCCCCCTTTGGCATTGATGGCAACAAAGGCACCCAGACTGTTTTCTCCCCCTTTGAAATCAATGCCAAAGAACACATGCTCCCCCTGAGTTGTTGCAGTATTTTTAGAAGGTATCATATATTAAACCAACACAAACTCCCCCTGACAGGATGGACTCTCTTATTTGAGGCCTGCAAAATATTTGTATCTAAACCAGAGTCTTCTCCTTCTGATTCTTGGACCTGTTCATCTTCAGCTTCTGTTGTATCCTCTGTAGAATACTCAAAATTTCTCACCTCTCTTACTGGGACTCCTTCATCAACCTTTTCTTGTCATAACTGGATGACTCCCCCTGTCACTATTCTCTCTCTGTTTCTGACTGCTTTCCCCCTTTGTTCCTAAAAGGTTAGCTTTCCCTGACAAGGTCTTTCCTCTTGTTATCTCTACAGGATGTCATGTATATCATTTTGTAAAACAAAATGTTGTTGCTGAGGATGTTGTTGTCCTACTGAAACA
>ML778419.1:583331-594037 GCA_009831015.1 Picea engelmannii
TCATTCTGGGTATCTGTCTGTTCAGTATATATTATTATTTCTGGCCGACTTCTTCTCTTGGAGGCTAATAACCTAATATAAATTATCTTCTTGAGCCGACAAGTCTTCTAGGGTTATTAGCCAACTCATTAGGGTTTCTTCTTACTTCCCGGAGTATTTTATCCTCGTCAGGTTTACACGTGGAGGTAAATACCTCCCGCATCTACCATAATAACAACAGGGTATGGGTCCAAATCCTTTGCAATATTACATTACTTGGACAACCCACAACCACATTACTCATCTCAGCCTTGGTACCCCTCTATTCCCCAATAGTAATAATGGATACCACCACCACCTCACAACCAACCATGGCAGCAGGGGTGGCAGAATCCTCCCTTTGGGGGAAAACAAAAATCTCCATTCCAATTTCCTCAACAACCCCAATTCCCACCTATGCAATTTCCCCCACAACAAAAAATTAAGTTTACTGCCAACAATCCTCCTCCTCTCCCACAACTTCTTTCACAACCTACCGCTAACACGAATAATAAAAAAACACAACCCACATACATCACTGAGATGCCCAATTACCCTACATATTCCATCACCTCCATAGAATGTCAATATATTCAACTTCAATCAGGGAGGACCCTTAATAAAAGAACTCCTCTTGTATTTTCTAAAGATGATGATGAAGAAGAATTTCAAGAATACATAATCAATCAGGTTGATAATCATTCACCCACTTCCCCTAAGGCCTTAAATATGTTGCAGTCCACAAGAACTGCACAACCTCCTCCTTATCCAAAGAGTTTGAATCTGCAGTACCCCCCTATGCATCTTGAATTAAACTTCTTAGGGGAGTTAAAAACATGTATGTGTAATAATTCCATTGTTTCATGCGATTAAATACATTCCCATATAATCCAAAGTCGTTAGATAACTATGCTTGAGAAAACTAGGTAGAAAAACAAAATTCCCTCATACCATTCATGTAATCAACAATTTTGTAGATTTAATTCTTGGGAGAATCTTTACGACCAAATACATAGGCCCTAGAATCCCTATAGTGGATGTTCAAACTTCAAATTAATGATGTCCTTGTCCCTAACAACTTGATCTATTTGGGATATGAAATCAACATAATGACGGAAACTATGGAAAATCTTGGATTAGGTGGCATATGAGAAACTCCCACAGTCCTACAACTATTCGATCAATCCACTTTCAAACCTAAGGGAATTATAGAATATGTAGTGATTTTTGTAGAGTCCTACCCTTCATTGATCAAGTCCTTGATACACTCGTAAGGAAGAAGTACTTTTCCTTCCTCGACAGGTTCAATGGATACAACCAAATCCAAATATCCCCTAAGGACCAAGATAAAAAAACTTTTACCTACCCGTGGGGAACATTTTATTACCGGGTACTACCCTTTGGATTTTGTAACACTCTAGCCACCTTTCAAAGGTTTTTTCTCGGCATATTCTTGGACTTAATTCATGACTACGTGGAGGTATACATGGATGAATTTACAGTATATAGTGACACATTCAAGGAAGATTTGGCTAACTTGGGGAAGGTGCTTAAAATATTTAAAGAGGAAAACTTGTCCCTTAATACCGAAAAATGTTTTATGATACTAATAAAGGGTACCATTTTGGGTCACCATATTTCTCTTGCAGGTATAAAAGTGGACCCCCAAAAAATTGAGGTAATAATCAACCTTCCATCTCCAAAAATGCAGAAGGAGGTATGTATCTTCTTAGGACATGTTATTTATTATTGGCACTTTGTTGAGAACTTTACAAAAAATGCATGTCCTTTATTTTCATTTCTTAATAAAAATGCAGAATTCACCTGAACTGATAAGTATCAATGTGTTTTTGAAGCATTGAAAAGAAATTTTTTCCATGACACCTATCTTGAGAGGGCCAAGTTGGTCCCTTCCCTTTTATATATCTATATATTCTTCAGACACCACCATTTAAGCAGTATTGGGGTAGCGAAAGGAACAAAAACCCTATGCTATATATTTTTTCAATAAGAACTTAACTTCTGTGAAACTAAACTACATGTTAACAAAAAAATAGTTCCTTGATGTTATTTATGCTATAAATAAATTTAATCACTGTATAACAGTCTATCCAGTATTTTTGCACACCAACCACTTTGTCGTTCTTTACTTAATGAAAAAATCAATTACCAAAGGTAGAATGACCATGTGGTTGTTAGTATTATAGGAATTCAACATAATCATCCTTGATAGTCTTGTGAATGATAACATCATTGAGGATGTCCTCTCTAGGCTCAACAATGATGGTGATGTGACTCTTGTCGAGGATGTTTTTCCTAATGAGAATTGTTTTGCATCATCTACTAACATCCCATGGTTCGCATATATTTTTAATTACTTAGCTACAGGAAAAATCCCAACACACCTCTCACCAAAGGAGCAACAACAAATCATCAAGAAAAGTGATCACTATTATTGGGTTGAAGGCTGTCTCTTCTACACTAGGCCAGATCTCATAATATGACGTGTTAGGGAGGATGAGATCCATGAAATCCTATGGGCTTGTCATGCCATGCCTTGTGGGGGACACTTTGTGGATAAAAGGGATGCCTACAAAGTATTGCACATGGGATATTACTAGCTCGCCATCTTTCAAGATGCCCGAGAGTACGTGGCAAGTTGTGATGTTTGTCAGAAACTTGGACAACCTATTCAAACAGACAAAATTCCACTTCAGACCCAGCTTATGGTGTATCCATTCGAGAAATGGGCCTTGGATTTTGTAGGGCACATTCATCCTTCATCTAGAAAAAATACCTACATCCTCATTTGTATCAACTATGTCACTGAGTGGATGGAGGCCAAAGCATTCCCAAAATCTATAAAAAAGGCAGTAGCATACTTCCTCTACAAGGGAAATATTCATCATATTTGGGGTGCCATGGGAGGTATTCATATATGGAGGGGCACAATTCACCTCCAACCACATTCATTTCATCATATAATAATATAATATCAAGCACAATATAACCATCCCATACCACACATAGGCCAATGGGCATGTGAAAGGTACCAATAAGATCTTGGA
This sequence comes from Picea engelmannii, assembly GCA_009831015.1. Taxonomy (NCBI): domain Eukaryota; kingdom Viridiplantae; phylum Streptophyta; class Pinopsida; order Pinales; family Pinaceae; genus Picea; species Picea engelmannii. Next base: position 586,418 of record ML778419.1, read on the forward strand.
ATCCATATCGACTAAAATTGTCCAATTACATCTTAAGGATTTGGAAAACAAACTTCTAGAGGATTTGTGGGATTACTGTACTACATGGAGAAACACTGTAGGTTTTACCCCTTATGATATTGTATATGATAAATAGTCCATCTTCCCTATCCATTTAGAGGTGAAAACATTAAGGACTACACTAAAACTAGGTATGGACTTATCAAGAGAACATCAGAACCAACTAAACTAGATCAATGAATTAGATGAACATTGTCAATTCTCCCTACATCATGTCTTTGTGGTTCAACAACAAAGAGACAAATGGCATTAAAAATTCATCAAAATGAAAATTTTTGAGCCAGGGGATTGGACTCTTCTCTACAACTCCATGTTCAAATATTTTAAAGGGAATTTGAAAACACATTGGCTAGGGCCATATGAGATTGATACTGTCTATGAAAATGGGGTGATGAAGTTATGTACCATCAACAATGAAAAAATTCCCTGATGGCCAATGGAAATCACTTACGACTATATAGAAAACTATTATCCAATGATGCATTTATTTTGAATCTTTCCACTTGTTGGTGCAACAAATATTTCAAAATTGTAGGAGTGATAGGTGCAATAGCCACCCCATATGCATCAACATCAGACTGATTCTTGTCAATTCCTCTAGGGTGTAGTTAGACAAATTTCATTTGAAAACCAGCTTCTAGCAAATAATATTTGCTTAAAAAAAAAAGAGCAAATAATTGTCAACTTGCCTAACACTTCATTTTTAGCATCATTTTGCAGTTCCTTTTTGTAGGTCTTTCTTTTTCTACAGATTTGTATACTACCATTTCCACATCCATGCTATAGATATTTTTGCAGTCATTCTACAAATATTTCTACTTCCATTCTGCAAATTATTTTTTTTTGCAATTGCAAGATCCCTAGTTTTAATTCCTACAAATTACAATGTAATTTTATAAATGTGAATTAGGTTGGTGAGTCGATATATTTGGGGAAAAGAGCTCGTGTTGATTAATATGGCTGAGGGACAAATTATGTAAATGGTACATTGAAATAATTAATAAAAATGATAATTGTTGGTTGCGATACAAGAGGGATGATAACAATGGGGGGGGGTTATGATTTCACAAGAGAGAGGACTAAAGGGGGTTTCATTTATGGGTATTAATCCAAACCCACATTCATGACTTTTATTATCTTTGTGTATAAACCTTCTATTTTATTGTTGAGTGTCTCCAAATCCAATCATTGAATTCATGTAAGAGGTTGGGTGAGGAAGTCATCCCACTCAATTATGATAGGATGGGGATGAAGTCCAATCATCCTTGGGAAGAGTGTGAGTCAAGCAAGCATAGGAGAAGAAGGAAATTCAAGGAGGAAAAGAGGACAATTTTTACTAGGATATTTTGGGCACCAAGAGGGGAGTTGAGTGTTGGGAAGAGAACCAACCATGATATGCTTGAAGGAAGCCATTGTTTGGTTGTGCTTTATGCTAGAAATGTGGCTTGTGGTCCGATAAAAATGGGATTTAAGCCTATAGTGTGTTTTCCTATTGAGGATATGTCTTAAGAGCTTTGTGAAGGTCACTCCTAGAACAATTGAGATTTCCTGGAGTCTCTAGTTGAGAGATTCCTGGCCAACTGAGTGCACTAGAATCCCTAATAAATGAATGGTGCATCCCAATGGACTAAGAGTAGTGAAGGGGGTATATTCCTTGGGTTGTGTAGGTTGTGGGGTAGAGAGCTGGTGGATTGAAATTGTTGTGCGAATAGAACTTGGGTTTTTGGCTACTGAATGTGGAGAGTAGACAACCAAGAGGGACATATCTTCTCGTGGACTCATAGCCTCAGCTCGAGGGTGGATTTTTGTTGAGAGAAAATGAACAACAAGCCTATGGCTGGGAGGAACATCCTTCGTATGAAACCAATTGGTTATTTTATAAAATAGATAAGTCTTTTGTTATGTTTATTATGTTATTCCATTGTGTAAATGGATTTATATGAATGATGTGTGTTTTTTGTTTTACTTAAGCAATTGCATTCAAGTTGTTTAATATGTTGTTAGTTGCATGAGCAAATCAACATGTTTTGCTGAAATTTTATGGGCCTTTTTCCCCTTGGAATATTTTATATGTATGAGGTGTTTTTAATTTCATTTTTAGCAGGAGGGTACGTTACAGATTGGTATCAAGAGATCAAGTTTCAACACCGAGCTTGTATGGGCCAATACTAGTGAGAAATTGGTAGAATTTCAATGTTGCAAAGTTTCACTTGTGATGGATTTGGGGAAAATTGGGGAAATCGAAGTGAAATCCCCAGATTTCCAAGAAAAATCCAAGTTAATTTACCCTTAGGACCATCTAAGAGGTTATCAAGGGCGTCAATCTATAGGTTTCAGAGTTAAAATTTGACTTAGATGGTTGAAAATTATGTTTTAATGGCGGTTGATCAAGTTGGGAGATTTTGATGGATCGATGACTGAAATCGTGTTTGATTTCGATATCAACGGACCAGATTCATCGTAGATTGATCAAAAACTTGTATTTTTTTCGAAGTTTTGCAAAAAGAAGTAGATTGAAAGTTTGGATTCCTTTTTGGAGTTTTTTAAAAGTAGATATACGGTCTAGACTCATTTCCAAATTTTTTCAAAAGGAAGCAAATCGACAGTTTGGATTCATTTTTAGAGTTTTGCAAAAGGAAGCAGATCGATGGTCTAGATTCATTTTTCATAGTTTTTCAAAGTGAAGAAAATCAACAGTCAATATTCATTGGAAGAGTTGGGAAAAGTATGGTGGATCAACTGTCAATATCATTTTTGACTTGGAGATCAACGACCCAGATTCACCTTGGATTTTGGTCAAAACATTTATGAGTATCAGAATTCGATGAAATTCGTCGGAAAAAAATGGTTTTCCAAGATATATTTTCGATGGTCGGATCGACAAGATTGGCGAAGTGTTTTATGCACCAATAGAAATCACGAATGGTTGATGGTCAAATTAGAGAGACTTGAAAAGTGTTCGGTTCGACTAAAGGAAATCATCGATCACTAATGATTGGGTCGGTGAGATCAACAAAGTGTTTGGTTTGTCCAAAGGGAATTTTTGATCATCGATGAAGGGAAAGAGGAGGATGAAAATTCATTCCATGTCAACATCCACATGTCATTTCACGTTAGTCGGGTTTCCATGTCAACATCCACGTGTCATTACATGTAAGTCAAGTTTCCATGTCAGCATCTACGTGTCATGTCATGTCAAAATCCATGTGTCATTTCATGTCAGTTGGGTTGCCATGTCAACCAATGCTAGTTCACCAAAAGAAACTGTTGGTCATCAATGATCGGGGTTCGATGAAATTCAAGAGAAAGTCAGGTCATTCGATCGTCGATGATTAGGGTTCGACAAAATTCATGAAAAATTTTCATTTTCTAAGGAAATTGACAATCACCGATGATCGGGGTTCGAAAAAATTTGTGAGCAAGTTTGGTTTTCCAAGGAAACTCGTCAATCGTCGATCGTCGATGGAGTTTTGAATGTTGGAAAAATCGATCGTCCTGATTTCTTATGAGTTGGCGATCAACGGTGGAGATTGATATGTGGCCTTGGGAAAGGTTTAGTGGATCGACGGATGGAATTTCTTCCAATTTTGATATCAACGACTTAGATTAAAAGATGGTTACAACAGTAAAACATACAATTTCTATGAAATTTTTGGATTTTAGAAGGTCATTAACTTGCAGGGGCATTTTGAGGGCCTACGCAACATTTTCAGGTAGGAGAAATCGCGATAAATGTGCGTATTGTTGAGACACATAGTCTCTACAAATTAAATGAAAGAAATCAGTGATATATTTCCAATGATCTATTCTTCGCACAAAATAGAGCTCGTATGATAAAGTTACAACTTTAACAGTGCATGGTATAATTTCAGTACCAATTTACTTCCAGAGGGCATAAATCCTTGCTCGGAAGTTAGTTTGGGGCACAAGAGAATTCTATGGAAACATCATGGAACATATAAGACATCCATGGATCCATATCTGCAATATGGGTACCTAACAGTGTACAGGATGAGAGAGAAGACACTTATAGCATATCGGGTTAAAAATGGGAAAACAGTAAAAAAATCTACATGTCGTAACTATCAGTCTGGATCTAGGACATGGGTGAAATTTTGATGGATAATTAAATAAATAGGAATGAATATTCCCAATTAGGATTCTATCAAAATTCCAAAGTATTTGGTGTATGGATGCTTAAACAGGGTTAAAATTTCCAAATCAATAGAAAGTGCAAAAATGACAAAGTTGTCATTTCCAGATTGTTGTAGATTTTGACTGGAGAAATAGATCATAAATATAATAGTTGTTGTGATATCACTATAGTAAACATTACCAGTGTATAATAAATATGTTTTTTTGATTCCTAACATATTTTCTCCTATAGGTGACAAAAGTTGGCCTCTGAAAATTATTTGAACCAGTGAAACAAGTGCAAGAATGGGTGAAATTGTTGATTTCAGAGAGCCATAACTTTTTTCTCAGAACTCAAAATGAGGCATGAGTATAGACATTAGAAATATAATACAAATTAAAACATGATAGAAGGATTGATTTATGTAGGTAATCATTTGTTTGTTTTCTAAATTTTCAATGAAAGGTGGAGTTGGTTTTTATGAACCATACAACTATTTAAAGTGGAAGTTTTCCAAAGAATGTTAGTTTTGGAGAAACATTCACAAGTGATATAAACATATGCCATAGGTAATTTATGGGTAAATAAGAGTGCATATTCTCATGATAGTACCTATGCATTGGTGTGGAGGGAATTTTGGAAGTGAAACCACTTGGAAATAAAGGGGTTGAGATTAATAACAGGGCATTGTTAATAAGTAGGGAAACACTCAAGCAGAGAGTGTTTTGTGAAAGATTTTCTAGCAAGAGGATAAGATTCCATAAATGAATATTGTGTGGGTCTATTATACGGTAATCACAGGGACCATTGTAGCTAGTGTATTTGGTTGATATGTGAATAGTTTGTAGAAGGAAGTACAAATATATAGAGTAGATGATGAGAGAAATTTCTTGGAAGCAGTTCAAGAAATGTTTCCAATAGGGGTACTAGTTAGAGCAATAATATCAAAATATGGTGCAAGGGTTATTTGAACTAAAATTGGAATTCATGGCCATGGGGAGTATATGATAATAGTTTTAGAACTTTTGAGGTATGTGGACCTCATTCAGGTTGGAAAGATCAAGATTTAGAGATTCTTGAGTGGATTGTCATTGTCCTACGAGGGAAAAAATCAGTTTAATGAACCCAAGAAATCTATAAGAGGTCATAACGAAGACTAATTATTTGTTTGAGAAAATATATAGGAAGTCCAGAGGACAAATGAACATATCAAATGGGCATGATTAGTAATAAATATCATTGCATGTGTTGACTGGTACACCTGGAGGTGCAAGCATAAAACATGAAGCCAACAAGTGAAAAAATTCATTGCATGCGCAGGGAGTTAAAGTAGACCACCTTAGTAAAAAAGGGTATAAATGTAATGGAGGTGGAAAGGTTTGTTGCAAGAGAAAAGAAATAATCCCATGATGTGAGGTGTGACTCATGGAGTGGGTGAGTCATCTCTATGTGAAAACACAGGAACAATTTCTAATTATGAATTAGCTACCTCTGTCAAAAAGGTACTCAGAGAATGAAATTCACTTATAAAACAGAGTTCGAAGTGGAAGTAGCTACCCGTAAGACAGATTGGTTGGAAATGAAAGTCATCCGAGTTGAACATTGCTAGAGGATGCTTAGCAAGGAGAATGGGTTAGCAAGGAGCTACATTATTTCAACAATAGCCATCTACATCATAAATAAATAAACAAAGTTGAAACAAATATGCACTTAAGTGCATAAGGAAAAGGAAAACATACTTGTGAATATGACTTGAATTCTCATGCTAATGGTGGTGGACATCCATAAGGAATATTGATCTTAAGCATGCATTAATATGCATGCATGTACACATATGGAGGTGAACAACTGAAAAGATAAGTTGTTGTCCACTCATGAGTGAATACTATTTTTTGAAATGATAGAAGTGAAAGAATAAGTTGCATGTTGAGATGGTCCCCTGAGGAGGGAATGTGTTAAGGCCTTGTCGGAAGGATAGATCCATAGAATCGAGGTCTATTGAGAGATAAACAGTGGAATGCAGAGGCCTTTTTTTTATGACAAAGAGTCTCGAACTACATTCCAAAAACATGCATGTGTGGAAGGATACATATGTTGAAACAATAGGAGGAGAGCTCTTTGAATGAGAGGTTGAGATGAACTCGACTGTAATGCTAAGGGAAAATAAATAAACAAGAGGATCATAATGTAGAAGAAGGTCCTGGAAAGAACTTGGACATGCTGAGAATTCCATATTGTGCAGAAGATTGATGGAATATTGGGGTTGTTGAGGAGACAACTGTTAATGGTAACAGTCTAGTGCAGAAGTTAGAGGCAAGAAAATTCCTTCTATTAATCAGTGGTGCACAAATGAGAAGAATGGTAGCGCACATGTATGCAAGGATCTAGAAGGATTCAAAGATGACCTCATGAAGTGAAAGAACTAAAACAGATATGCATTGGAGTGCATAATGGAAATGATGCATGATGCATATGATAAAGTTAGAATGCATGTACATGAAGTAAGAATGATGAGATTGAATGTGTGATGAATAATCTAACATCCAAGTTAAAAAAATTCTCTAATACCATAATGTAACATCCCCAGCTTACTATTGAGAAACACTACTCCAAAATCTAGTGCACAGATTCTACTCTATAACATTGGTATGCGCATAAATACTCGAAGTAACGCGCTCAACCCCAAGTTGAGTAGCGCCACCCAAACTTTCCTCTTCTGAGACAACTTATAACAATCGAAGAAACACAATAAAATTGTGCGTAGAAGCATACTGAGCACGCAACACTATTGTGCGTGTAATACCCTTTGAAAATGTGATATCTATTGCGCGCGCAACCATTATGGCATCATACACCAATTATGTTTCCTTGTGTGCGCAGGTTGTTTCCCTATGTGCACAAGAAAATCCATTTTCTTGTACACAGAGTATCTCCCTACGCGCATGGCCATTCTAAATTCACCTTGGAGACTCATGACCATTATCATAAGGTTAACTTAACATGAATAACTAACAACAACTTTCATACTCATGCATGACTGCAAATATTGATTATCAACACCACACTTATATGTGCAAGAAAAATTATACAAAATAACAACAATTACTTATATGCAACAACATACAAGAATTAAAACCATATTAAACATAGATAATTAAGCACACAGTAAGTGATACAAACACATAAAGACACTTATATTTTATGAAAAGTCACCAATTGTGCATAGAACTCAGACGTTCCTCCCAGTCATAGACTTTGTTTCTTATATTCTTTCAACAACAGGTCACCCCCAAGTTGGGGCTTAACTCTAGCAGGGAAGAAGGGTTCCTATTCTAGGCTAAGGTATGATAATCAACATAATTGTTCAGTCCAAGGTGCCACTACTACAACTATCCTATAGTCTCTCATTCCCCACATGCATGTTA
>ML778419.1:607578-659508 GCA_009831015.1 Picea engelmannii
GGGGGGGGGGGGGGGGGTAGGTCCTCATAGATCCTCGGCTCTTACTGAACTAAGATATGCATATGCTAATCCTAACTCTCTTAGTTATTTCAACAAGTTTTAATGATTAGTATTGCTCAAAAGAAGGCCCCTGGAAATAAATTCTCCCATAAGTTTTCCTGTAGACTAAGATGTTGTGAAGGTCAAAGGAAGACTGATCCAGAGTAATCAAAGTGAGTTAAGAGACCTCTGTTGAAAATTTATACACATATATCACCCCTGATATACTCTTTACAAATTGATTTCCCCCACTTCATGTCAAATAAAAATAGAAGACAGATGGTGAAAGGAAATTCAAAAATTGATTTCCCCCATCTAGTCCGAGAAGAGATGATGAAAGAAAATTCATAAAATTATTTCCCTCATGTTGGCATTTAAATGAAAAGTTACAACTTGAAGTGGTGAAAGGAAATTCAATAAAGGGAATCCGAAAAATTCACCGAGGTACTGAACAGACTCGCTGGCAGTGAAGCAATGTCTAGGATATATGTAAGGTTGTTATACATGAATTAGACTGTACTCTATTAATTAGTTTTCTTTGAAAATTGATCTACATCCCAAGTTCGTGCAGGAATCCCTGATTAAAAATGTTAAAATCACTTCACCTTGATGCAAGCAAAATCAACAGAACCTGTTAAAATTCTTAATATTGTTTAGATTATCTAAAGCAGACTCGAACTTAGAGTTAGGGAAGAGGAAGTCATCGAATGGACTAAAGTTGAGATTGGAAGGCGATTGAGTTTTGAAATCTTTCAGGGGATAAAGATGAAATCTTTATTTCTCTCTGTACCCTTTTCTAAACAAGTTTTGCAGAAGCGAACTAATGACTCCATTTACCCAATAAAGGCAATTGGTCTACTGTTCTTCTCATCCTGCAAGGAGACGAGATACCTAGTTGGAGCCTATGTTGGAACACATGTAATTTTTCACATACTAATTTTATCAAAATGTTGGAGCCGCCTACTTTCTAAATAACAAAGCGATACACATAATCCTTAAAAAGTTGGATTTCGGGATTTCATAGTTATTACGGTTATACATATCAAAAGGTCCCAGTGTCCCGACACGTGAAATAGCGAAGTTTTTTTAAGTTAATCACAATTATCAAACCATTAAGCAGGGGTTATCACTTTTTAATACAGTGCGCTTTCGCGTTTCGGGAGTCACACCTCGAACTCCCTTCAATTTCCCGATGTGCGAAGTTGCGAAATCAACTTAAAATGAATCTGGTTAATCACAAGAATAATGTTGATTAAGGCATAGTTAATCGTTATCATGATATCGCGACTTGGCGATTTTCACCCCAAAGAAACATGTTTGTAACCTCGATACCCGAGGTCATGAAATTTTTTAATTGATCATGGTTAATTAAAAAACTAAGTCTAATCACAGTTAGTCAACCAAATCGCAATATCGAAAATCCGGGGTTCATGATCAAAGGCTAAGAGTAAAATCATCCGATATTGCGAACGCCTAAAAATGGATTAAGGACTAATCACACTTAATTAAAGGATTAAATTGGATCAATCAATACCTTAAATAATTTTTTAACCTGTACAACTTACGGACAAAGAATTAAACGTTTATGTGATCTTCCCAAGTCTCGAATTATCAAACATTTATAGAATTTATAAGAAAATTAATGAAATGATTGATAGTAAGCTCCTATTTTATCTCCAAATATTTCTATTAAATGATTTAAATGATCTGTCAGCAAGGAATCACATAGACTTGAGTGCTCAAAACGGAAGGTTTTCCGTCATTATTTTAAATTTTCTTCTAGTTTTCACAGAGCTAGTTTGTCTGTGTTTTCATTTTCTGTGACAGGAGACCTAATCGCAATGTTCCATATCATGGATCTGAGGAAGACGCCCAAGACTACTGGTGAAAATTCAGGCCAAGCTTTAGATATTATTTCTAATACCTCGCCTAGAAGCATCAACATTGTCAAAACATGGACGCATATCTTCGACATTTTTCAATTCGAGCTGATAAATTGTCCAGACGATTCCAACGATAATGAAAAAGATGACTTATCCAACAAATACAAAGTTGTCGCTTAGTTAGAGATACACAAGATAGCAACAAGGCCATGACTTTTTCCCTATTATGATATGATCAAATGGGCATTGGACCATGTAGATATCCTGACTAGGACGATATTCAATGAGCAGAAGGTGGAAATTGGGACATTTAGGCTAGAGCATCTGCAGGAAATGTACAAGTTGTCTCCCACACCAAGATTTACTCACAACGTCGAATTCTTAGAGGGTTTCAAAAAGAAATAATGTGAGCAATTTGGGAAAAGCTTATCCAACATGATCAAAGACTGGTGTTCACACCCAGCGAAATTCAGAGCCGATTCCAATGGAATTTATTCAATCTCATCGTTAGAGCCACAATTCATGTATATAGCGATCATGGTTTGTATATTGTATGGGAAGGAGTACACTGCTCACTTCTTTCTCTCGTGGGTGCCACTTATTCACACAGTAGCTGAGGGATTCTCTTTCGACTGGGCCAAATTGTTGTCAGATAGTCTGGCCAGTCGGATTATAGAATATCAAGCACAAAAGGTGAGTGGGAATGTATCTTCATTTTTCATGTCTTCTTACATTATGGATGTTATTTGCTTCATGACACTTTTCCCATTAATGAGCTGGCGCTGGACTCCAAATATTGCAGAGCCTATTCATGTGTACCACTCGAAACTCTGGGAAGATAAAGCCAAAGAATTCATCTATGAGATTTTCAACTGGGTAATGGTACCAATGCATGTCTCTATCTTCGACCATCCACCTCCCATGATTTCAGATAAAATCATGGCCAACCTAAGAAGCGTGGAAGATTGGTATATAGAAGCAAAGTTTTCATATCTTAGGGTTTTTTCCAGCTCTGTTCCCCCATATGCCCTGCCACTATTCTTGCCAGATAAGCTAGTGTGTCGTGACATCACCAGACAAACTGTGCTCGGTGGGATAAGAAAAGAGATAAAAGGAGTTCAAAAGAATCTATAGCCACCCTTCCCAATTCACATTGGTACATATGCTTTATTAGATTCTGGCCATGCCAAAGCGGAGGTCGCGGCCTTGGAGGAAATGAAATTAGTAGACATTGAGTTTAAGAAGAACGACCCTAATAAGGTTGTGAGTAATCACATGGCGAGTTTTGGTCTAAAACGATATGAGCACGAAGACTGACCACATGATGAATTCTTCCAAGGATTGAGGTCCTACTCAGAAGTCTTAAGTCGAATTCAAGCTCTGTTGCCCGGAGATATGGTCGATTTCTATAAATTCCAGGAGCACCGAAGAAGTTGCCTCCCCAAAGTTTTACAGGGAAAAACCTCAAAAAATCTGGGTACACAACAAGCAAAAGCTAAAGGTTCAACAGACACAAACCCTAGCAAACAAGATACTTGGGAAAATACAGAAGAAACTGAGACCTCGAATCAGGAAGTCGAGATCCCCAATCAAGAAGAAGGAAACCCATAGATAGTTACAATGGGTAAACAGGTCAAAGTTCAAGCAGAGATACCCCCGAATGGGGTAGGTGACACACCATTTCTTACATCAAGTGAGACATCCACAGAAACTACCATGAAACAATCTTACAAGGAAATCAGCATCCCCATTGCATCTGTCACACCCTTAGAATTTACAAAGGGGAACCCCGATGCAGAGATAATATTCAAAGAAGATCTAACACCTATCTTTGTAGAAGAATTTCCTTCTAATGACTTCTTTTTTAGCAAGAAAAGGAAGGTCGTAGTGAAGAAAGAAACATACCAAAGAGCGGGTGCTCCAATTAAAAAATACAAAATTTTAACGGATGGAGAAACCCTGGAGGAGGAATAATTCTTCGATGAGATAGCAGGAACACTGGGGGATTATGAAACAACCAACCAATATTCAATTGGAACCTTGAAGGGACAGTTGAAACAAAAGAACCTGTTAATCGACAAATTGTAGGCTCAGATAGAAATAGTAGAGGCAAATGCCAAGAATGAGGCAAACAAAGATTTCGATCAAGCCAGAGTAGTTGATCAACAAGAAATCAAACAACTCAAATCCGATCTCGAGAAGATGCATCAATCAACACAAATAAGCCAAACACAGGTAAATCAACAGGAGGAGTTAATAAAAGAGCTACAAGCTAAATTAATTTATGTTGAAAGCCAGGTCATAGACATAGTTGTATTGCAATCCCAAGCCATGGAAATATGAAAGAAGGTAGAAGTGGCTCAACATGATCTACTTGCTAAAGTAGAAACCATTTAGAATCACTTTTAGACAATGGAACAAGCGCTAAAGGATATCTCCTTGAGAGAAATATATGTTGAGACAACTCGGGTTTCTTTCCAGGAGGCTATTATAGCAACAACTAAAGAAGAAATGGTCATTAGTTCTAGATTGTCCATTCCATAGCAAACCAGAGGTAACATCTTGTTGAAGGCATGGGAGCATAATATATCTGAGAACATAAAAAAGGCTAAAGAGGTGAGATATTCTTGTGAAGAAACATTCTTCTTGATAAATAAAAATTTGTTAGATCTCGATAAGGAAAGTAGTGCTGGAACACTAGGCAAAATTGACATAGACAAACATTTGCTTGACATCAAGAAAAATGTGGAAAAAGAACAAGTTGAATTATCCCAGATAAGTCAGGTCGATATTTTCCAAGTGGATAAATGGTTAATAAAACCAAGCTTACAATTATGGTCCATCATCACATAAGAACGACAAGTAGGGAAAATATTGCCACAGTTGGCAAAGAATTGTTAAACTTTTGAGGCGAACAACCAAACAGAACCTTCCAATTTGATAGCCCAGTTGATAGAAAGGTGTGTCACTTGTATTAAGCAAGGGAAAGGGTAGACTTCTGGAGGAAAATAGTAACATATTTTTATTCCATCCTATTTTTGGATCTAGAGAACAAAGAAAAGAAGACACCCTGCCCGCATGGAGGAAGACAAGGGACCAGGAAGTGAAACGCTTCTTTTTTTCATTTGTAACTGAAACTTTTAGAATGATTAGAATTCAAAGAGTTTTAATCTGGTATAAATATACATTTTGAAAAGAGAACAAGGGATTTTTTCTTTTGGCCGGATTGTAATAGAGAAATTTTCCTTCGCCAAAATTAATATAAGAGCAATTGAAGACTCCATATTCCGTCAAGACTAAGTTATGTATTTCCTTTGTTATTTCGTATTTAGCATCATTTCCTTTATATATCTTTGATGAATGCTTAGCTGAAATTTAGTACAACCTCTACTGTGGTGATCAATTGTTTTAGTCATCTAATCATTTACAACTTTTCCTCTATATCGGCTATCAGCAGGTACAAGACCTGTGAATTACTTAGATTTCTATATCTTATGCTTCATTAAATTTTTTCTTGTCTATTTTCTTCTTCTGTCACAAGGTAAGATTCTTCTTTGATGGATGCCTCAGATTGTTTAACCTCTTTTTGTTTTATTTCGTTTCATGCATGATTTTCAAGGTTAACTCAGATACGGAAAATGGCCTTTGATTTTTTTATATGATTAATTCGAAGTTTGGGAATTTTTCTCATACAATCTAAAATAGAATCAGCAACCTGAAAAGCAACATCCCTTAAAAATTTGTTCCTCCATGACTGTGCCTTCCACAAGACAACCCAATATCGAACCCGGTCTCACAGATCAAACCAACGTCGCATTAAAACTTTTTGACACCATCCTGAAAACTACCACCAACCGGGATGAACTTGAACGTTCATGGGTAGCCATTGAATGGGACATAAGCATTCAGGAACAATTGGAAGCTAGACAAAGACAACTCAGAAATCATCCTTAGCTTCTTTTTCTAAAATTTGTTTTCTTCCTTGTTTATCATTTACCCTCTTTTCATATGCCTAGACTCTATACTTTATATCCTTAAGTATAGACTCTAGAACAACACCTGATACTTTGCAATCTCAACACAAGATCTGCAATGGTTCATTGGGATGTGCGCCGCTAGAAGAGTGTGCCCCCTCCTTCCTTTACTATGCCTGAAGATAATTGAACCCTTGCTTTGTATATTTGATGATTGAATAACCCTTGCATGCAAATTTCCCTTTGCTTTCCCTCTCCACAACCCACAAATCAGAAACAAGAAATTTCCACACAATCTGCTACCAGGTAGACATGCGCCCTCCTCCTCAAGTGTGCCCTGCTCCTAGAAAACACACTCACCACAAATAAATGAGACTCAAACCTGCCTTGCTCCCTCCATGAACATGTGTGCCCTAGCTTGTTGATCTCCCCTCTGAACTATCACCTCTCTACTCCTCACCAAACTCTCAAGGTGAACAAGTGAACATCTGAGCTCTCCTTTGTCGTATTGTCCTCCTTAAGGATGCATGAAGAAACCTAAAAAGTGGATGGATGAGATCATCTCATCTCATCCCAAGTCAATGGTTGAGATAATCTCAAGTAAATATCAACTCAAAACCCACTTTACTTAAGTTTCCATAGTTTCACTTTATGTCTCCTAATTCACCCACAAAGTGAATTAATTGTCATTTTAGGCTAAAATGACCAAATTTCACTTTTGACTTAAATATCCTAATTCAAAGTTAAATTAGACATAAAGTACATAGTACAAGGTACAAAGTACAAGGTACAAAGTAATTCCCACATGTTTTTATAAGCTCATAAACACAAGGGGACCACTTTCCAAGGCACCCAAATCTCAACACTCTCTCTTACCAAGGAAAGTGCCCTTCACCCCCAATCTCATCCCTGTAGTGGACATGGTTGCCTACTAGCATATACTCAGTGAGTATGGTTGTACCCTGATCAATGAAAGTAGTCTGACACATATCTACTCAATCTATGTGATCCATAGATGGAAGTGTCTCTCTACATATCCAAGCTCACCTAGATCTTGGTATCAAACCAAAGGTCTCCACCTTGGTCTCCCACTAAGGATTTCTATCTCCTGGAAACTCACCAATGGTCACTACTCTTGGAATCTCACCAAGAGTCACTCTCTTGGAATATCACCAAGAGTCTCCCCTTCTTGTTATCTCACCAAGAGTACCAAGATCTTGGCATCTCACCAAGATCCTCAACATGGCCTCTCGCCAAGTAGCTTCCACCTGAAGTGGATCCAAAACCTGATCTAGCCATCTCTGTATCCAAGTGAGGTTCAAGAATCTGTGGTGCCATGTCACTCCTCCTCATCAATCTTTGATGCTCTTAATCCCCTGCACCAATCCTCTGTCTTGGCATATCTGAAACTGAAGTTGTCCCAGGTGGACCAGTCACCCTTGTTGATGGTGTCCATGAAAAATGAATATGATCTCCCTATGAATCACTACTATTAGTCAGGAGGTCCTCCTCAACTCTATATCCCCACCTAACGTTGGATGGTGTTATGATGAAGGAGCATCGCTAGAAAAGCACAAGTGAAATACATTTAGGCGCACTAGCGCACATTTTGAAGAAATTTAAATTTTGAGGAAAGCGTATCATGTAAATATTTTAAAAGGGATTGTAATTAAAGAACATATTAAATGTTGTAGATCTGTATGATTTCATGAGGACATAAAAGAATGTAATTTCTTTTAATGAAGCTGATTGCAGTACATATTCGATGTGTTCAATATGATCTCTCTGTCAAAAATATTTATTGTAATAAATAACAGTAGTTGATATCTTTTAATTCAATAAGATATCTTTAGAGTAGTTGGAGGGAAGAACTTGAAGAGCCCTATTGTATAAAGATTTGTATTGTTTCCCAGTAGAGGTTGTTGGCACTCAAATTACTGAGAGTTGAGAGCCACCGAGAAGTAGTGTATGAACATATGTATATTTCAGTTGAATGAATATAACAGAGGAGAATTGTCCCAAATGTATGGTATTGATGCGTCTATCCGAATGAATGAACGATAGACTTTCTTTTTATTTAGAATTCTCTGTTATTTCTTGTTCTTGTGTTTATGAATGCATTTACAAAGATGAATGTGTGAATATGTGAATCTTTCAATAAGATTCAATCGTTTCTCTTCTATGAGAAAGTGCAAGTGTGCATAGTGTCTGCAAGGAGTGCGTTGACAGAGTTTGTTTCGACTCATAAGCTCAGAAGAGATAACATGAATCTTATAAGTGCAAGGAGTGCATAACTTCTACAAGGTGTGCATGATAGAGTCTACTTTGACTCAGAAAGTTTTGGAAAGGTGGCTTCTAGGAATTTCATCCGCAAGGAGTGCGCGACAGATTCTTTGGACTCATAAGCTCAGTAGGGGTAGATAAAGTCATCCACAGAGTGGATGGATTTCAGAGGAGAACATGTTGCAAGGCATGCACGGACTGAGATTTGACTAAGTGTCGAAAAGAGAACCTCTAAGAAGGAAAACGTTTGAGGAAGAACAAACTCAGGAGGGAGAGTGGAGAGAAATATTCTAAGGAAGGAGTCCTTTGAGATTTCCCCGAATTACCAAAGTGATATCCATCCAGGAGGGATAGGAGTTAGTCCAATCCGTCAGATCTGGGAGAGATTTCACAAAGGCAAGTTGTGAGGTGTTTCAGTATTCTAGAATTCAAAGTATTCAGAGAGTTGAAAAGGTAGGATTGTCGAAGTCGCAAAGCTGTGAGGCAAATCTTAACCATTATCTATGAGGAGACACATGGCAGTGGATTAGAGAATCCGGGAGTTAGAGGTCCAGAGGAAGTAAGTGTGGAGTAAGTGAAGTTTTGTGAAGCCATGAAACCCAAAGTATAGTTGGACCGCCAAATCCTGGGAGACACGTGGTAGAGATATGTGAGTTCGGAGAACACTGTTTCAGAAGGAAACAGAGGAGGAGGTTGCAATATTGTCAGAGCCTGAAGTGGTGAAGGGTTGACCCGAGGTTATAGCTTGCAGTCACAGAGAAGAAGGAGTCTAGAATGATAGTAGTATCTGTGAATCGGTGTCACCAAGTGACAAGAGCAGAGTTGTAAGTAGTCTAAACTTACACGTGACATCAAGGGGACCTGTGTGAGTGTGTTAATTTCTTAGGGTCTTTTGAAGGCCTAAAGAGCCAATTTTGTTTGGAGATTTTGAAGATCCAAGACCGAGAGGTTACATAATCCCCAGGAGAGAAGGGGGTTGTGCACACCAAGTGGTATCAAAGAAGTTACAGAATTGACTTATGTAGGTAAAGGAGACAGAGAAATAGGTTGATATCATCAAGTGGTATCAGATACATTAGCACAATGTTGCCTAGGAGACATGTAGAGCTGCCCGTAGAAAATAGAGCCATGGAAAGGGATATGAGAGAACCTAGAGCAAGGATGGATGCCATGGAAATAGAAAAAAGAAGAGCACTTGATGCTGGAGACGTCAGTGATGCAAAAAATGAAGAGGTGGAAGTTGAATAAGTTGTAGTGGAGGATGCTGCGGAAGAGCACTTGCTGAAAGCGGTTTTTAAGTTGGGAGCTAGAGAGAAGATAGACATCCCATTGTATGAAGGTAATTTAGATGTCGAAGAATTGCTTTATTGGATATTAGCAATGGACCAATATTTCGAATATGAATATGTCAATGAGGAGAAGAAGGTGAAACATTCTGTCACTAAGTTGAAAGGACATGAAACACTGTGGTGGGATGAACTGCAAGCTGGCAAAAGAATCAAAGGAAAACAAAATATCAAGAGTTGGGATCGAATAGTAGCCAAGCTAAAGGTGAAATTCATACCCAAGGACTACCAGATAAATCTGTTCAGGAGGCTACAGAACCTGAGACAGAAAGGGATGACTATGAAGGAGTACACAAAGGAG
Organism: Picea engelmannii; assembly: GCA_009831015.1. Classification (NCBI taxonomy): domain Eukaryota; kingdom Viridiplantae; phylum Streptophyta; class Pinopsida; order Pinales; family Pinaceae; genus Picea; species Picea engelmannii. The sequence continues at coordinate 617,405 of ML778419.1, forward strand.
TTCTATAGACTGAACATCGGGGCTGGAAAAAAAGAGAGAGATGAGGAAAAAGTTGTCAGGGAAATCAATGGCCTAAGATTTGAAATCCGGGATGAAATTATCATGATGACCGTAAATACAGTGGAGAATGCGTACCAGATTGCGCTAAAAGCTGAGGAGAAGTTGGTCAGGAAGAAGAGTCAACAAAAAAGAGGTAGAAGCTTGAGAAGAGGCAAGGGCGTTGTCCATGACAAGACATAAAATCCAAAAGGTGAGGCGGAGAAACCACATAGTCACTCTGAGAGAGGAGGAAGTTCCTGAGGAAGACAGAGTGGTGGTAGGAACTCTTTTCCTAGAGGAAGAGGAAGAGGTGGAGGAGGAGAGATAAGGTGTTATGCCTATGGAAAGGTAGGACTCATGTCTTCGAAATGTCCCAAGAGGAAGAAAGAAGGAGGTGAAGCTCACATTTCAAAAGTGAATAAGCGAGATGTTGAGGCAGAAGGCACAAAAGATGGGAGATATTTGATTATGAAAAAATTTCTATTGAATCAAGAGCCAGAGGATGAAAATTCGGTGCAGAGGAAAATTTTGTTCAGGGAATCTTGCAAGACTAAAGACAGAGTATGCAAGGTGATAATTGATAGTAGGAGCACTGATAATTTAGTATCCATAGAGATGGTGGAGAAGTTAGAGCTAGAGACACATGTACATCCAACGTCATATAAAGTATCATGGTTGTGGAAAGGTCATTAGGTAACAGTCACTAAACAATGCCTGGTTGAATTTAAGATAGGAGGATATAGAGATGAAATTATTTGTGATGTGATTCCCATGGATGTATGTCATGTTTTGTTAGGAAGACCATGGCAGTATGACATGAATGTCATTCACGATGGGAGAAAGAATAATTATACCTTGGAAACGAATGGTAGGACACTTATGTTGTTTCCAATTGAAGAGAAGAAAGTGAAGGAAGAAGCCAGCACGAGCATACTTCTCATGAGTGGAAAGGAACTCCTGAGTGAAGTTAAGAAGGAACAGGAGATGCAGTTTGTTGTAGTGAGGAAGCCAAAATTTATCCTTACAATTACTTCTATGGAGGATTTGTCTGAGGAAATTTAGGAGCTATTAGATAATTTTTCTGACATAGTAGTGGATGAGTTATCGAGCTCATTTCCACCTATCAGAAGTATCAGCCATCACATTGACTTGATACCAAGATTAAGCCTGCCAAACAAAGCAACCTACAGACTGACACCTAAAAATAATGAGGAGGTGAAGAGGCAAGTTCAGGATCTATTAGATAAATGTTTGGTCAGAGAAATCTTGAGTCCATGCGTAGTATCGACTGTGTTGAGTTGAAATAAGGATGGAGGATGGAGAATGTGTACAGACTCAAGGGCCATAAATAAGATCACCATTAGGTACAAATTTCCATTGCCAAGGATGGATGACTTAATGGATTGTTTGAGTGGAGCGAACTATTTTTCAAAGATAGATTTGAAAATTGGATATCACCAGATAAGGATGAGAAAAGGTGATGAGTGGAAAACAACCTTTAAGACAAATGGGGGATTGTACGAATGTCTTTCTATGCATTTTGGCTTAACAAATGCCCCGATTACTTTTATGAGGTTGATGAATGAAGTGTTGAAATATTTTATTGGAAATTTTTTGATCGTATATATGGATGATATATTGTTCTTCAGTAAAACTAAAGAAGAGCATATGAGGCACTTAACATTAGTGATGAAGAGGTTACAACGAGAGAAGTTTTTGATCAATTTAAATAAATCCTCTTTCATGAAGACGGAGCTCATTTATTTGGGTTTTGTGATCTCTTCGAATGAACTGAAGATGTATCTCGAGAAGGTGAAATAAATCAGAGAATGGTCATCACCAAGGAGTATATTTGAGGTAAGAAGCTTCCATGGATTAGCAAGTTTTTACCGAAATTTCATCAAAAATTTTAGTGAGATTGGTGCACAAATGATGGATACCATGAAGAAGAGGCATAAGTATTTCAAATGGACAGAAGAGGCTGAGAAAATATTCAACATATTGAAGGAGAAGATAACAAAACAATTGATTCTGGTATTGCTGAATTTCGAGAAGACATTTCAGGTGAGATGCAATGCGAGTGGGGTTGTAATCGGAGTGGTATTGAGACAATATAATAGACATGTTGCATATTTCAGTGAGATTTTGAACGCTTCTAAGAGAAAATACTCCACATATGATAAAGAGTTATATCCCATAATTCAAGCCTTGAAGAAATGGAGGCACTATCTCGTTCCAAAGGAGTTTGTTTTTTATAGCGATAATCAGGCTTTACAATTCATAACCAGACAAGAGAAGTTAAACTAGAGACATGCCAAGTGGATAGAGTTTATGAAAAAATTCACTTTTGTCATTAAACATATTTATGGTAATGCTAATAAATTTGTTGATGCATTGAGCAGGAGATATCTAATTTTGCAGGAATTTCAAGTGAAGACCTTGGGGTTTGACCACCTTAAGGAAATGTATCATGATGATCCAGATTTCAAGGAGGCATATGAAGTGTGTGTGAATAATGTGCTCATATATAGAAGCCAGTGGGTCGAATATCTAATTTAGGATGGGTTGATGTTCAAAGGATTATATTTGTGCATACCAAAGTGTTCGATGAGGGAGAATTTGTTGAAGGAGAAGCATAGTGGAGGTCTAGCTGGACATTTCGGACATGAAATTTTTTTTGCACAATTGAACGGTTCATCTTATTCGCCAGGTATGAGGGTATACGTGAAAAGGTTTGTGAACATATGTAATATTTTCCAGTATGCAAAGGGAAAGAAGCAGAATAATGATTTGTATCAACCATTTCCTATTCCAGAGAGGCCCTGGGATGCAATAAGCATGGATTTTGTGTTGGGATTGCCAAGAACCCAAAGAGGAAGTGATTCCATATTTGTGGTAGTTGACATATTTTCAAATATGGCACACTTTATCCCATACCAGAATACTAGTGATGCAACGCATGTTGCTAACTTGTTTTTCAAATAAGTTGTAAGACTCTATGGATTGCCCCAGAGTATTGTTTCCGATAGGGATACCAAATTTGTTGGTCATTTCTGGAGAACATTGTGGAAGAAGCTGGGAACAGAACTATCCTTTAGTTATGCATATCATCCTCAAACAGATGGACATATTGAGGTGGTGAATCAAATTTTAGGATATTTGTTGAGGAGTTTGTTCACTGAACACCATAGCCAGTGGGATCAGATTCTAGCACAAGCAGAGTTTTCATATAATGACTCAGTGAACAGAAGTACCAGAAAGATTCCATTTCAAATAGTGTATGGAATGAATCCGAGGGGAGTGTCAAAGTTAAGAGATCTGGAGAAAAGTGAATTTAGAAGTGTTGGAGCCGAAGACTTCGTTATAGAAATGCAGGAGCTTCATAATCAGATCAAGGAGCAATTGAAGAAGAGCAACAGTGAATACAAATGTAGAGTTGATCAACATAGGAGGAAACTTCAATTTGAAGTTGGATATCAAGTTCTAGCACATCTTAGGAAGGAGATTTTCCCAAGGGGAACATATAATAAACTAAATTTGAATAAGATAGGACCGTGCAAAATCCTAAGAAAATTTGGTAAGAATGCTTATGAAATAGAGCTATCAGAAGATGTGGGTATATCGCTCATATTCAACATTGCAGACCTATATCCTTACAGGGAAAATGGAATCGGAGGACCCGAAGATCAAAAGGAGATCCAGTGGAGAAAATATATGCATGTAGTAGAACATCCGTAGATGGAGCAGAACATAGATCGGTGAATTGGTAAGAAGACCAGAAGGAAAACATATTTTGAGTATTTGGTAAAGTGGAAGGGATGACCAGTAGAAGATGTCAGTTGGGTAAGATAAGAGGACATCCAGAAGCATGGAATGTCGGTGTGGGAGCTCATGGATAATATTCCATGAATTTTTCAGCCAAAGGAGTATGATGTAGGAGAATCGCCAGCAAAGCACAAGCAAAAGACAACTAGGTGCACTAGCACACATTTTGAATAATTTTAATTTTTTAAGAAAGCGTATCACACAAATCTTTTGAAAGGGATTGTAATAAAAGAACATATTAAATGTTGTAGAGCTGGATGATTTCATGAGGACATCGAAGAATGTAATTTCTTTTAATGAATCTGAGTGCAGTACTGATTTGTAATGTTCCTGACTTGGCTAGTCTAGGAAACGATGCTAATGTGTGTATAGGATCAAAGGTTTATAACATATAAATGATCATACAAATAATAAACATGACAAAGGACTGCAAAGTTTGTATTATGATATCTCTGTGGATTACAAAATGGCCAAATGCGGCTGAATAACTAACAATACTCGACTAGATCAACATACAAAGGATCTTAGCCGACATATAAATAAGCAACTACGGCTGAATAAAATAACAACACTCGGCTAGATAAAAAGACAAAAGGATCTTATCCAGAATACAAATAAGAAACTAAAAGATAATACCCGGAATATGGGAGCACTACAGAATCAATGAAGAATGATGGAAGACCTGGATGATCTTCTCGGTGACTAGGGTGTGTCTTTAAACACCGAAATCAGCCAATTGGTGTCTTCCTTCTGGAATACACTGAACTATCTCTCCTGAGATGTGCCTCTTCTCTTCAATGACAAGTCATAATCTGCATAATGATGAATTAGGTCGCTGACCCTTCCTTTATATCTTTCCAAAACCCTAAATCATGTTGAAACCCTAATTCGTTGTTGAGTTCCAAAACCCTAAATCATGCTGAAACCCTAATTCGTTGTTGACTTCCAAAACCCTAAATCACTGCTGAAACCCTAATTCACTGTTGACTTCTATTTTTAGCTCATAGTGACTTAAAAGTGCTTTTAACCCTTTTTAGCTCAATGTCACTTTCAGAATATAACACCTGTGACTGGAGTGACCTCTAGTAACCCTGTTTACCCCTCTTTGGCCATGGCTATAGTCTAACAGGGCATTTTAGACCATTAAGCCTCCTCTTCTGGAGCTCCTATTTGGAAAGGGACATTACAGTCCTCCCTTCCTTAAATTGCTTGTCCTCAAGAAATACCAGTCCAGGGTGTTGCAACACCTTCTCGCTCTCCCAAGTAGCGTCCTCTATTGGAAGCCCTCTCCATATGATCAAACACTCTCTGATGACCTTGCTCCTTAGTTTCCGCTCCCGGAACTCCAAAACCTCCTATGGAACTAACTCCAATTGTCCCTCCTATGATGTGTTAATGAATTGTCCCACTGCCTTTTTGAGGCAAGACACATGGAACATGTTATGAATCTTACTCCCCTCTAGAAGCTCTAGCTCGTAAGCAACCTCGCCTACTCGGTGCATGATCCTGTAAGGACCATAAAATATAGGCTTGAGCTTCTCGACCCCACTCTTCTTCAGAGATGTCTGTCTGTAGGGTTGGAGTCTCAAGAAAACCAAATCTCCAACCTCAAAGCTGTGCTCTATCCTGTGCATGTCCGCACTTATCTTCTGTCAGTTTTGCGCCGTCTGCAGGTTCTATTTCAACAACTTGAGAATCTCCTGAATCTCTATGATCCAATCCTTGGCCTTGGGAGCTCTTCTCTCCCCTAATACCAAGTCTACCAAAGTGGGAGAATCATATCCGTACAATGATCGGAAGGGTGTCATACCAATGGAAATGTGGAAGGTGGTGTTGTAGCAATGTTCTCCTAAATGTAACCACTTTACCCACGTTCTTTGTTGTCCTCCTACATAGTTCCTCAAATACCCTTCAACCCACTTGTTGACAATCTTGGTCTGCCCATATGTCTGAGGGTGATATATGGTTCTAGGTGTCAACTCTGTCCCCACCAACCGAAACAACTCTCTCCAAAATGTCCCTATGAACTGACTGTCCCTGTCACTGACGATGTTCTTCGGCAACCCATGAAGTTTGAATACCTCCATGAAAAAAAGATCATCTACCTGAACTGTGATGTACTCTGTCGGTATGGTGTAGAAGTGAGAAAACTTGGTCAATCTGTCGACCACTACATAGATACAGTCCTTACCCTAGACCTTGGGTAGATCGGTAATGAAGTCCATAGATATACTCTCCCATTTCTGCTCTGGAATGGGGAGTAGTTGAAGTAGCCCTGCTGGGAGAGCATGCTCTGACTTGTTCTACTGGGAAGTCACACACTCATTGGCATGTCTCATAATGTCTTGTTTTAGGCCATTCCATGAGAACCTCTCTCTGATCTATCTGTAGGTTTTGAAAAACCCCTGATGGCCTACTAGAGGTGAATCATGAACTGCGGTGAGGATTTTCTTCTTAATCCCTGAATCTGGCACCAAGTAGACTCTATCCTTGTAAAATATGAAATTTTCAATGACCCTATACCAGTCATCCTGTATCTTCCCATCCATCACCTCACAAGCGAACTTGTTCTTGGAATGTTCCACTAACAAGTGGGATTTCCAATCTGCTGAAATCTCCATCAAAGAACATGTCGTAGGTCTCCTCGATAGTGCATCAGCCACAATGTTCTTCTTCCCCTTGACATACTCTATGTTAAAGTAGAATGTTTGTACCTTCGTCACCCATTTCTGTTGGCGCTCACTGAGGTCCTTCTACTCAAGGAAATACTTCAAACTGTTGTGATCGGTCTTGACCATGAATTTGTTGCCCACCAAATATTTTTTGAACTTGGTCAAGGCATGCATGATTGCCAAAATTTCCTTGTCATAAATGGAGTACAACCTCTCAGGTAGACTAAGGTTCCGGATCTCGAATACAATGGGGTGTCCTTCCTGCATCAAAATTGCACCGATCCCTTCTTCGGATGTGTCACACTCTAGTACAAATGGCAGGGTGAAGTCTGGTAGTGCCAACACTGGACAAGTTCCCATGACTTCCTTCATGTGATCAAAGGATTCCTATGATTTCTCGATCCATATGAAGGCCCCATGCTTGGTAAGATCTGTCAGCGGTGCTCCAAGCTGAGAAAACCCCCAGACAAACCACTTGTAATAGCTACATAGCCCGAAGAAGCTCCTCAATTCTATCACGTTCTTGGGCATTGACCAATCCAGAATGGCCCTAATCGTCTCTTAGTGCACCTATACCCCCTTTGCATTGATGATGTGTCCTAAGTAAATCATCTCGGCCATACCGAACTCGCACTTGGACTCTTTGGCATATAATTATTGTGCCTCCATGATGCTCAATACCTCATCCAGGTGCCTCATATCCTCTTTCCATGCCCGACTATAGATCAAGATGTCGTCGAAGAAAACCAAGACTGATTTCCTTAACTGATCCCTGAATATATGGTTCATGCAAGACTGGAATGTAGCGAGTGCATTGGTTAGCCCAAATGGCATAACTAGGAACTTGAAGTGTCCAAAATGACATCGAAATGTCGTCTTCTCTATGTCCTGCTCTCGGATGTTGATCTGATGATATCCAGAGCGTAGATCAATTTTTGAGAAGAAAACTGCCCCATGCAGTTTATCCATCAACTCGTCAATGTGTGGGATAGGGTATCGGTTCTTGATGGTTTTCTTGTTCAAGGCTCGGTAATCAATGCACATCCTCATGGTGCCATCCTTCTTCAGAACTAAGACAACTGGAGAAGCAAATGGGCTGTTGCTCGGTCTGATGTGTCCCATCGCCAGCAATTCCTTGATTGCCTTCTCTATCTCATCCTTGAACCTCCTAGGAGGACGATAGGGGGGGTGATCATAGCTTTGGCCCCCTCCTCCAACTCAATGGTGTGCTCAAAACCCCTATCAGGTGGTCTCTCTGGTGGAATTTCCTCAAAGACCTATTGATGTTGTCCCAATAAATTCTTGATCTCTGTATGGTATTGTTTTTGACCTTCTGAATCCTTCTGAGTAGTGATCAAGCATTCTGCAACATATGATACCTCCCCATGTCTAAATATCCTCTCCATCCTATTGGATGAAACTTTCCTGGGTGCTCCTGTCGACATACCTCTTAGAACAACCTTCTTTCCATCCTGATCTTTGAATCCCATTTCCAAGGTTTGGTAGTTGGTAGTGATTTTTCCCAAGGTAATCATCCACTGAACTCCTAACACCACATCTATGTCCGATATGTCAACCACATAAAATGTGTCTCTCACTGTGTAGTTTCCTAACTTCATCTTTAAGTTTGGAACTTTGTCTAGACACTCCACTGTGTGGCCATCTGCTACTGCAACATCAAACCCCTCAAACTCCTCTGTCTGAAGTTCCCGTCTCGATACTAGTGAAGAATCGATGAAGTTGTGGGTGGCCCCACCATATATCAAGGTGATTACCCATTTCCCCTGGATAATCCCTTTGATACGGAGGGTATCATACATGGGAACACCAGAAAGGGTCGCTATGACACCTCCCTTTGTTGGTTTCCTCCTGTTAGCCTGTTCTGGCGGTTGTGGGACTACTGGAGGATGGGCTCCTGCTGGTGTCGGTGGTCTACGGGGAGGATTCTCCTCTTTTGGTGCTGGCTCCTCCTCTAAACTAGTGGATCCACTATCTTTCTCCTCCTCGTCACTGTCCACACTATCTGTTGCTACCTCAATATAATGAATCTCTCCCTTGCCCATGCACCTATGGCCTGGGACCCAAGGATCTATGCAGCTAAAGAACAACTTTTTCCTCATAAGATCTCGCCTAGTCTCATCATCCAAATTCTCCTTTCCCTTCCATTCTCTCTGGAATGGCTTCCTGTATCGATCCCTCTGGGGCACAAATGGTTTGTAGAAAGTTTTAGTCTTTGGCACTGAGTCTGCCAGATATCGAGTGCGAAGGATGGCATCCTGCAAAGTGGGAGGCATGTATGCCTTTACCCATCCTTTCAAAGGCTCTGTGAGTCCTTCTGTGAATAGCATGATCAGCCTAGGCTCTGATATATCTGTCATTTCCACGACTACCCGCTAAAACTCTGTGATGAATGCCTCTGATGTGCCAGTTTGTCTCAAATGGGCTAGATCCCTGAAGTGTATCTCAGGATCCTTCCTGTTAAACCTGTCCATGAGCCTATCTGTAAACTCCCTATAGGAGATGATGCAACTATGACCCAATTTCACCAGTCCATGGTACCACCACTCATGTGCCTCACCCTCCAAGTGTAAGGTCACAAAATTAATGGCCTCTGTCTCAGTCATCTGGTTGAGCTAGTAATACGTGTCTAGCTTATGTACCCAAGCTCTGGCAGTGTATTTGGGCGATCCATAGAAATAATGGATGGTGAGTTTCCCAACTTTTCGGATGAAATCAAGGTTATTCCCTTGTTGCTATTGTGGTCCTCCCCTGTGTGTCTCTCTGGGGTGGTTCCTGAGTCTGACTCCATAGTACTCGACTAAGGTCATGTCCTGATGGAAGTCACAACCCAATTCTATGTACTCCCTCCTATACTCTACAATGTCATCAGCATGAGTGGGTGACCTCTGTGGTATCGGTGGCGGTGCTGCTACCGGGGGTTCCCTCTGGAAACTAGGAAACAAGGGTCTAGGAATCCTACTCGCAGAGGTGTATGTGCAAGAGGGTGACTGGGGTCTACTGCCTACTCCTGAGTTTCCCTGTGCTGCATGAGGGACTTGTGTGTCTGGGGTGCCCACTCTAGCCAATCTATCAACCACCTGTGCCAAGGACTGAGACATGGTCCATTGACTAGCTAACATATCGTTGATAACCTGCATGAAAGTTGCCTCTGGATCTATGGGGATATTTCCACTTCCCTTTGGTCGCTCATATTTGTCTCCTAGAATCTTCTCTGCCTCGCGCTCAGTCTCACACTCTGCCCTTCTCTCTACTTCTCTACRTGCCTCTTCCTCTTCCTTTGAGCTAGGAGGAAAAGGGGGGAAATTAGGCCTATGCCTTCTTTCCTGATGCCTTTTGTAAGTGACATATTCATCACCTACGTGTTCACGACCCTCTAGGTCTTATGCTGCAYGCATTGTCTTTTGTCACAGGCTGGCAGGACTAAAGCTCTGATACCACTGTAATGTTCCTGACTTGGATAGTCTAGGAAACACTGTTAATGTGTGTGTAGGATCAAAGGTTTACAACATATAAATGATCATACAAATAATAAACGTGACAAAGGACTGCAAAATTTTTATTATGACATCTCTGTGGATTAAAAAATGGTCGAATGCGACTGAATAATTGACAATACTCGACTAGATCAACATACAAAAGATATTAGCCAACATATAAATAAGCAACTGCGGCTGAATAAAATAACAACACTCAGCTAGATCAAAAGACAAAAGGATCTTAGCTGGAATACAAATAAGCAACTAAAAGATAATACCCAGAATATGGGAGCACTGCGGAATCAATGAAGAATGATGGAAGACCTGGATGATCTTCCCGGTGACTAGGTTGTGTCTTTCAACACTGAAATCATCCAACTGGTGTCTTCCTCCTGGAATACATTGAACTATCTCTCCTGAGATGCGCCTCTTCTCCTCAATGACAAGTCATACTCTGCATAATGATGAATTAGGTCGCTAACCCTTCCTTTATAGCTTTCCAAAACCCTAAATCATGATGAAACCCTAATTCATTGTTGAGTTCCAAAACCCTAAATCATGTTGAAACCCTAATTCATTGTTGACTTCCAAAACCCTAAATCATTGTTGAAACCCCAATTCACTGTTGACTTCTATTTTTAGCTCATAATGACTTAAAAGCACTTTTAACCCTTTTTAGCTCAATGTCACTTTTTGAATATAACACTTGTGACTGGAGTGACCTCTAGTAACTCTGTTTACCCCTCTTTGGCCATGGCTATAGTCTAACGGGGCGATTTAGACCATTAAGCCTCCTCTTCTGGAGCTCCTATTTGGAAAGGGACATTACAATATTCGATGTGTTCGATATGATATGTTTTTCGCAAATATTTATTGTAATAAATACCAGTAGTTGATAGATTTTAGTTCGATAAGATAACTTTAGATTAGTTGGAGGGAAGAAATCGAAGAGCCCTCTTATATAAATCTTTGTATTGTTTCCCAATAGAGGTAGTTGGAACTCAAATTAATGACAGTTGAGAGCTACCGAGAAGTAGTGTATGAACATATTTATATTTCAGTTGAATGAATATAACAGAGGAGCATTGTCTCAAATGTATGGTATTGATGCATCTATCTTAATGAATTAACGGTAGACTTTCTGTTTATTTCGAATTCTTTGTTATTTCTTGTTCTTATGTTTATGAATTCATTTACATGGCTGAATGTGTGAATCTATGAAGCTTTCAATAAGTTTCAATCATTTCTCTTCTACGAGAAAGTGAAAGTGTGCATAGTGTCCACAAGGAGTGCGTTGACAGAGTCTGTTTTGACTCATTAGCTCAGAAGAGATAATGTGAATCTTATAGGTGTAAGGAGTGCACAATGTCCCCAAGGTGTGCGTGATGAAGTCTACTTTGACTCAGAAATTTCTAGAGAGGTGGCTTCCAAGAATTTTGTCCGCAAGGAGTGTGCAACAGAGTCTTTAGACTTAGAATCTCAGGAGGGGTAGCTGAAGTCATCCATAGATTGGATGGATTTCAGAGGAGAACCTGTTGCAAGGTATGCATGGACTGAGATTCGACTAAGTGTTGAAAAGAGAACCTCTAAGAAGGAAAAAGTTTGAGGAAGAACAAGTTCAGGAGGGAGAGTGGCGAAAAATCTTCTAAGGAAGGAGTCCTTTGAGGTTTCCCCAATTCAGTAAAGTGAGATCCATCCAGGAGGGATGGGAGTCAGTCGAGACCATCAGATCTGGGAGATATTGCACGGAGGCAAGTCGTAAGGTGTTTCGGTATTCCAGAATTCAGAGTATTCAGAGTGTTGAAAAGGTAGGATTTTCGAAGTCGCAAAGTTGTGAGGAAAATATTAACCATTAGCTGGGAGGAGACATGTGGTAGTGGATTAGAGAAACTGGGAGTTAGAGGTCGGGAGGAAGTAAGTGTGGAGTAAGTGAAGTTTCGCAAATCTGTGAAAATCAAAGTATAGATATACCGCCAGATCCTGGGAGACACGTGGCAGAAATCTATGAGTTCGGAGAAAACTCTTTCAGAAGGAAACAAAGGAGGAGGTTGCAATATTTCCAAATCCTAAGGTGGTGAAGGGTTGACTCGAGGTTATATCCCACGGTCACAGAGGAGAAGGAGTCTAGCGCAAGACTATTACCCATGAATTGGTGTCACCAAGTTCCAAGAGCAGAGTTGTAAGTAGTCTCAACTTACACGCAACATCAAGGGGACATGTGTGAGTATATTAATTTCTCACGGTCTGTTGAAGGCCTGAAGAACCAATTCGGTTTGGAGAGTTTGAAGATCCAAGACCAGGAGGTTGTAGAATCCTCAGGAGAGAATGATTTTGTGAACACCATGTAACAATAGGAAAAGTAGTCACGAATGCACATTCTCTCGGAAACTATTCATCGAACTCAAGATCCTCTATTGTCATTGTTGAAACATCATGTTGCTTCTTCTTCTTCTTGGGACATTTTCCTACATAGTGACCCATATCCATATAAGAAAAGAATCTCACTAAGCTCATGTCTCTCTTCGGCCCACTGTTGCTCTCTCCTCCTTGTGGTGGGGCCCCAAACTTGGGACCTTTCCAACCTCCCCACCCGATCTTCTTCTTTCCCTTTGTCCAAAGAGAAAGATCCTCATCACCCTTCACTGTCTTCTTATGATGTTGTCCATAAGCCTCTGCCACAAGTCTAGTCTCCTCTTGAACGAAGTCATCCCACATCCTCTCCCATGTGGGCATGACCTCCCTGGAAACAATGCCAGGAATGAATGGGCCCCATGGTTTGGTGAAGTTGTTTAAGGTTGTCCTCACCATAGAATCTGGGTCCACCACCTCTCCAATGGCTCCAAGATTGTCTCTAATCTAGGTGTATCGGATAAGGAAAGAAGTGACCAACTCATCCTGGAGCATGCAAATTCCCCTAAGTCGATCATGAAGAACCATCTTATGGTTCTCGTTAGAGTTATCATAAATCTTGCATAAAGATTACCACATATCATATGCCCAAGCTTTCCTAGTCAAGTGGGGAATGATGTGATCCCGCATTGCATCACGTATTGTCCTCTTTTCCTTGTTGTTCCTCTTCCTAAAATCTACTAACAAGATGGGATCAGTATCAGGGGGAACGGGAACAACTTCCTCAACTATATCCCATAGTTCAAGGTCTTCTAAGAAAAAGATGATCCTAGCCTTCCAAGGCGACTAGTTGCTAGCTCCAGCTAGCCTATCCTCCACACGCATGTGAGATGATGACATCACTTCCCTCTGCACTCAAACTAATGCTTCAACTGCAAAGGAACGTTGTCTCACTCCTATCAACACAGGTGTGAAAAGAGGCAAATGAACATTGACCTCACTCCTAGGAATATAGGTGTGAAAAGAGGTCGTGAAAAATCAGCCTCACTCCTACCACGTAGGTGTGAAAAGAGACTGACGAAAATGTCCACCGACTGCTCTAAAAACCTCCAAAATATTATTCCAGCAAGTTGCCACTAAACTCTACCAATGGTTGTCCACAAAAGATTTCCAAAATGTGTCTAAAACAACCCCTCAATATGATGTCCAAAACTCATCAAAAATTAGCCACCAAGCTCTGATACCATGAAGATTTTTCCAGGTCTTATCAAGATGCCGACTAGGTTTGTCTTTGACCTCAAGTTGGATCTAAGTTTCAACTATCTAACAATGGTTTGTTGTTTTTTTAGGACAACAAACTGTTAAGTAACTTCTTTATCGATTTTTTACGGTTACATAGGCCAAATGGGTGCTCTAGCATGTAGTTTTGTCACCAAAGATTAGCACATGCATACCATAATCTATATAGCACACCTAGATATCTATTAGTGCTAAAATAATGTTGTTCTAAACTCTAACATACATGAAATGAACACAGGTATTTTTGGTCAACATGACCCTGGATAAAAACCCCCCGAGGAAAACCAGTTTGAGATGAATGTATATATATAGTGTGCTTCAAGAATGTTATACAACAAGGAAGATAAATACAAAGGAACCTGATACTTTGCAAGCTCAACACAAGCCTTGCAATGGTTCCTTGGGATGTGCACCCCTAGAAGAGTGTGCCCCCTCCTTTCTTGACTATGCCTGAAGATACTTGCGCCCTTTATTTGTCTCTTTGATGATTGAAGAACCCTTCCATGCAAACTACCCTTTGTTTTCCATCTCCACAACCCACAAATCAGAAACAAGAAAGCTCCACACAATCTTCTACCAGGTAGACATGCGCCCTCCTCCTCAAGTGCGCCCTCCTCCTAGCAAACACACTTGCCACAAATAACTGAGACTCAAACCGGCCTTGTGCCCTCCATGAACATGTGCACCCTATCTTGATGATCTCTCCTTTGAATTATCACCTCTCTACTCCTCACCAAACTCTCAAGGTGAACAATTGAGCTCTCCTTTTCCCTATGCGGCCTCCTTAAGGATGGATGAAGAAACCTAAAAATTGAATGGATGAGATCATCTCATCTCATCCTAAGTCAATGGTTGATATCATCTCAAGTAAATATCAACTCAAAACCCACTTTACTTAAGTTTCCATAGTTTCACTTTATGTCTCCTAATTCACCCACAAAGTGAATTAATTGTCCTTTTAGACTAAAATGACCAAATTTCACTTTTGACTTAAATCTCCTAAGTCAGAGTAAAATTAGACATAAATTACATAGTACAAGGTACAAAGTACTTCCCACATGTGTTTAGAATCTCATAAACACAAGGGGGCCACTTTCCAAGGTACCCAAATCTCAACACCTGACAACCCGCCTCTTCAACAACAAATTTCTCACTAGAAAGAATTCTCACGAGCCTGACAACCTGCCTCTTCGACAACAAAACGCAGGTTACAATACCAAAAAACCCTTTACAATATTTTCTCTGCAGATAAGGTAATATTCGTAATTCCCAGATGGTTCGACCCCTTCTGCACCTGATAAAATGAATGAATCTTCTCCAAGAATGAGTACTCCCTCCTTGAAATACACTAAAGCCAGTAATATATATTGCATGCCTTAAAATGAACATGTGTCACGTTCATAACTAGGCTTTAGCCAATTGGTGACTCACTCCCATCCCTCGGGAACTTAGGATAAATAATTATCCATAAATTACACTTTTTGGAAATATTAACAAAATATTCCCTAGGACTTTAGTCCCCCCCACTTTTCCCTTTTCGATGGAGTTATCCCCCCGTCTTTTTTTGTCTGATCTGTCTATGCGTAGAGATGTGATATTATTAACAACTTGAGTGTGATTAAATTTTACAAGGATAGGCGCACTAGCCTATTTGCATCTTGGCTCACCAACCTCATAACCAAACATGCTCTCCAACCTCAAATATATATATATATATATATATATATATATATATATATATATATATATATATATATATATATATATAACTCGGTTCGATGCGCACTTTCAAGTAATCCTTGTGTAGTTACTCAAGTGCATGCAACACTATGAAATTTTCACACTCTTCCTTTGAAACCATCCGCACTTACCYAGGTGTGTGCATCACTATGAAATGTGCACACCCTTTCTTTGATAACAATCCCCACACACAACTCAGGTGCATGCAAAACCAATACTTGGTGCCAAAAACTCACTAGCCTATATGTACATTTACATTTATAATTGGTACCAATGGCTCACCGACCTATATGTACAAATACAAAGGGTTTCGGATTAGGGAAATTACATTCCCCTCCCCCTTATTTATGCATTGTCCTTAGTGCATTTTCTACACATGTACATACATAAACTTCAAAAGTCTTCAAAAAGATGTAGATACTCTACCTACATAGTATCCTCGCGCTCCCAAGTTGCATCCTTAGGACCGTACCAGGTCCATTGGACCTTTACTAACTCCATGGATCAATTCCTGAGTTGTTTTATTTTTCGATCCAATATGAAAATCGGTCGCACTTGAAAATCGCCTTCTGGCTCCACCTGAATCACATTCCAATCAATAATATGATTAGAATCAGGTACGGACTTTTTAAGGAATGATACATGGAAACATTATGAATACACAAGGATGCAGGCAATGCAAGCATATATGTGATAGGACCAATCTTCTCTAGGATTTCAAATGTCCCACAGTAGCATGTTGTCAACTTAGAAAAATTTCCCAACTTCAGGGAAATTCATCTTTCTTTTACTTTTAAGAACACATGGTCGCCCGCTTTAAACTCTCTGTGGGTTCTTCCTTTATCTGCACACCTTTTCTTCCTATCTTGGCAATGTTTAAATTCTTCCTTATCTTTACCATGTGCTCCTCCATTTCATGGAGCAGATCTGGACCAATGACTGTGCGGTCTGTTGATTTGTCCCAATTCACTGGTGTGTTGCACTTTCTACCAGGATGATTGATACCCATAGTTCTAATAAAAATCTACCAAGTGAAGGTAGTATTCCCATTTTGATTTTTTATCCATCACAAACATCCTGAGCATATCTTCAATCACCCAATTTACCCTCTCTGTTTGTTTGTCTGAATCTGGGTGATATGCTATGCTAAAGTTCAAATTTGTCCCAAATAGTTTGAATAACCATTTTCAAAATTTTGATGTGAACTTGGAATATCTGTCAAACACAATTGTCTTAGGTACAACGTGAAACTTAGTAATTTATTGCATGTATATTTCAACAATGTTGGTTTCCTTGTGTGTTGACTTCACTGAAATAAAATGGGCAGATTTAGTAACCTTGTCCACCACTACCATAATAGAATCATGTTTCTTAGAAGTCCTGGGTAGCTTAGTAATGAAATCCATGGTTACAACTTCCCACTTCCACTCATGAATGGGAAAATGTTGTATCAAACTAGCTAGATGTTTATGCTCAACCTTGACCTTTTGCATTCAAGGCATCTAGCAATAAAATTAGCAACCTTATTTTTCATACCTGGCCAATAGTAATTTTCTTTTACTGTTTTTATTGTATTTTGGTAGCCTAGATGTCTAGCATAAGGAACTTTATGCATCTCTAACAATAACATATCTTTCAATTCTTGATCATTTGGCACATAGACTTTGTGCCTATACATGAGGATTACATCCTCTTTTAGCTCATAACCTTCAAATTTCTACTATGACATACCCTGTTGTAAATTCACCTGTATGTCCATATGGCGGTAATCGGATTTGGAAACTTCTAAAATTGTGTCACAAAAATATAATTTGTACATGCTAATGGTTGTAGCATGCATTTTGTGCACCCTCTTGTTGAGTGCGTCAACCACCTTGTTCTCTTTTCCTCAGATACGCTTTATGTCAAAGTCATACTCACTAAGGAATTCTATCCACCTACTTTGTATAACATTTAAAGTTGGTTGTCCAAATAAATACTTCAGACCACTATGGTTTCTTCTCAGCTCAAATATTTTACCCATGAGATAGTGTTGCCACATATTCAAGCCATGCACTATGTATGCCAATTCTAATTCATGAGTAGCATATATCCTTTCATGTTCTTTTAAATTTCTTGATTTGTAGCATATCACATGCCCATTCTGACTAAGGAATCCACCAAGCCCTTCCTTGCATGCATCCCTACACACAACAAATTTTGCATCTGAATCAACAATTCTCAAAATTGGTGCACTTGTCAACAAACTCTTCAAGTGTTGAAAACTCCTTACACAATCTGAATTCCATTCAAATTGCGCACATTTATTTTTCAAGGATGTGATTGAATGTGAAATTTTTGAGAAGCCTTCAATAAACCTTCTATAATAACCTGTAAGTTGAAATATCCATGATCCAGCTGATTTGGATATCTACTACTGAACTGGGGTTTTTGTCACTGAAGTCTGATACTCGGGGGGTTTCTGGATGTGTTTGATTTAATGTGTGAACATGATTGATGATTTTCGCATGTGTGTTTCATTCATTAAGTGTTTTAGCAGTATAAAGATAATGCATGAGAAAGAAAGGACAACAAATATCATTGATATATATAATGAGGAAAATCAAGAAATACAATAATAAGCTGGAAGCAGATATACTAATCATTAGTTATATCTCATAGATCATCACTAGAATACAAATCAACTAATAAGAAATACTCATGATCAGAATAATGAAGGATGATTTGTGCATGCATGGATAGATCGAAAAAAAGAAGTCTAGAAGCTCACAGTAACTGCTGCAGAATCTGGAAAACTCACCCTGATGGCGATACCCATCGAAATGTACTAGAAATTGTCTCAAAAGAAGCGCCCTGGCCTCCAGGCTGATCCTGGTGAGTGTCGAACTGGAGATATGACCTCTGAAGCTCTTTATGTCACCCCTTGGGAATTTTCACACCGGTGGAATATGACGATGTACGAATCGAAACGATCGTCCTAGCCTCCTTTGTAATGGGTTGGAAGGGTTTCCTCAGATCTGCTATGGAATACCCCCTGGAACCCCAATTGTACTTCCTCAAGAGATGTACCCTAACTAATTGTGTGTTGCATCCTAGGAGATTCCACCATTAGAAACTAACGACAAGTGGCTCAATAGGTGTGCCTTGGATATCTCTCTAATGGGTCGGAAAGAATCTGCAAAATACTTCTATGTCTCAGTCGACCACACAAACCCTCTCTCTAACCCTTACTCCCTCGCTGGTGGAGTTGTGCAGTCATTGAACTGGATCCCTGAAATGCATGGTGAAATACCTGGATGGTATCTCCGATAGTCTAGGGTGTGTCTCTCAACACCGAAACCGATCAATGGTGGTGGTTTCCTCCAGAAATCCATAAAACAACAAGGGGGTCAATTTCCTCCTCCTTTGCAAATATCTCAACATCAAATCATAACATAATGAGAAATTAGGTCAAATTCCTCCCTTTATACTCTTCTCGGTCTAATTCACCATTGACATCACTTAAGCTAGGTTCTTTTCCTCCTAAGGTGAGTAATTAATTAATTAAGTCCCCATTTAACACCTTTTCATTCAATTTATTCGTTGACTTAGGATTAAGTGACTTTTCCTATGCTTTTTGTCTTAATTCTTCGTTTAGCCCTCAAATCACCCTTATTTCTCCTCTTGTTCCCTATTTGTGCCTGAATATAGTCTACGAGAATAAATAGGCTACTAAGTCACTCCCTGCTGGCCTACTCTTGGGAACGGGACATCCCAGTCCTCCCTTCCCGAGATTGCTTGTCCTCAAGCAACATCAATCCTGGGTGTTGCAAAATATTCTCTCCCTCCCATGTGGCATCCTCCACTGGAAGTCCCCTCCATCTAACCAAGCACTCCCTGATGACCCTTCTCCTCAACCTACGCTCTCTTTTCTCGATCACTTCCTCCGACACTAGCTCCAACTGGCCCTCCTCATCCAAGGGTGGTAACTCCTCTGAAATGTTGACCTATTATCCCACTTCCTTTTGAAGGCAAGAAACATGGAAGACGTTATGAATTTTTCCACCCTCCAATATCTCTAGCTCATATGCCACCTCATCTACCTTCCTGATGACTCTGTAAGGACCATAAAATTCTAGCTTTAGCTTCTCTGCCCTGCTCCTCTTCAAGGAGGAATGTATGTATGGCTGTAATCGCAGAAAAAAAAAATCACCTACCTCGAAAATACACTCGACTCTCTGCCTGTCTGCATAGATCTTTTGATGGTTCTGATTTGTTTGGAAGTTTTCCCTCATTTCTTGCAGAGTCCTTTGGCTCTCCTCCACCCAGTATTTGGCCTCGAGGACCCTGTTATCCCCAAACACAGTCTCCACAAAAGAGGGTGCATCGTATCCATACAATGCTCTGAATGGTGACATCCTGATAGACATATGGTAACTTGTGTTGTAGAAATACTGAACCATGTGCAACCATATCACCCGTGTGTGCTACTACCCTCCCACATAGTTCCTCAGATATCCCTCCACCCATTTTTTGATGATCTATTTTTATCCATCTGTCTGTGGGTGGTAGCTGGCACTCATAGCTAGCTATTGTTGTGAGTGGGAGATCCCTCTATAGACAATCACTTAAGGTTTTATCATGCATGCAGAAAAGACCTAAAGATTCCTACTTTCTACCATCATCCTAGACCTAATACCCATTATTCTTAAGCAAATATGTAGTTAAGAAGATCAAGTGAGCATACCTTATTTCGGGCATTTGATATCGATCCTTCTTCATGCTTGGTCTCTCTTTGACTGCAGCTCTCCTCCTAAGGCTGACCTGCATTCACACAAGACAAATAAAGAACTCCACATGCATTTGATATATAAATTAATGGGTTAGAGATTTAATCAACATGTATGAAATAAACCATGAAAACCTCATATGGTGGGATGGGGAAAGTACTTCTTTATTATTAACTTCACTAAATCAACTTACAATGATGAAGTCGACCACTGCTCCATGAACATGGTCCTAGGCTCCTCTTCAACTGTCCTCCAACTTATTTTCTCTATACTTCTCTTTGCACGAGGATGGCTAAAGGTTGGGACAAAGGGAATGCACAATCGGGTATAGTTTCTTTACTATGATTCTCCTCTTCCAAATGGGACCCCTAACCCTTCTTTTATAGGCTAGAAGAAGCTAGGTATTTGGTCGAATTTCTGGCCATGCATGGCTGAATGGTTTAGTTAAATTACCCAAAGATGTGTGTTATGTTAGCAACTTTCCTTTTTCTGTGATTTTGTAGGTACACACGGGCTGTCTTGGGTCAGCTAGCATGTACACGCATGCAGTAATGGATTAGGGCACATGGGCCTTTATAAAAGGGGTTTTTAAGAAGATTTGTTCAGCAGTGTTTTGGCAAAGAAGGAATCTGAGATGGCTTGATGCCAGGTAAGCATGTCTAGTGAAAATTAAGGTTATAACAGATGCCCCCTAATGTTTGAGGTCAGAAGAGCATCTGATGGCCGAAATACATTAATACATTAAAACTCTTCACCAAAGTTCCGAACAAGTGATCCCAGGGACCAGAAATCGGGAGGTGCCTTCTACAAAATAATAATTGTCACACCGAGGCGGGCATACAAATGCTCGAGATGAAATAACATCATGGCTACCAATTAAATACACTGTAGATCCATTTCATATAAATATATAAAGTGTAGCCGCGAGCAATACACAGCGGAGCTACATCTCGAAATAAAAAATATATACGTGTAGAGTATCCATCTTCTTAGAAGCTGATAAGGCCTGATGGCTGGAGATGAGGTCTTCAAAGCTCGAGAAACAACTTCAAAATCTTCAAAACTTGGGTAGGAGTGTAATATGAGTGTACAACTTCACTACCCAGAGGTCTTCGACGGCTCATCGGTCATGGACTAGAGAATCTTGATGATCAGACTGAAGGCTTCATTGATTTCGAGCAAGGACTTGATTGGACTTTCGGGATGGCCGGGTCATGAGGGCAAGAGACAAACTGCAGAGGGGCTGACTCAGGATTGGTAAAAAATTCCCTTGGACAATAGCACGACAAATGATGAGACTCAGGAAGCATGGAATTAACATAATATTACGAGGCAGGAGGAAACACAAACTCTCCATATGTTTGGAAGAATAACCAAACGAAGGAGGACACAACTCTATGTAGCGAGAACAAATTCCTAAGGTCATATTAAATCCCAGAGTTTGATGAACAAATGGACAGATGTGCGTTATCCAAGGGAAACTTATTATGCTACCAATAAAGAAAATACTTTTCCCTTCCTCTTTTTGGGGTATATTTGATTTTTTTATTCTTTTTCAATAATTTTGGAAAAAGAATAAAAGAATGTTACGTTACAAAGGAGGAACAAGTGTTGCAAACATACAAGTTCAAGGCATAGGGACAAGACTGATGTTCAAAGTAAGGACACTCGGGAAAAATCCTCCAGGGGCCAAAGGTGTCAAGACGCAGAGGCAAAGTGCTACAGGGCTTGCATATAAGGCATGCCTCAGATGGTTCAGTTGAGAGAAACATGGAGCTGAAATTAGACCAAAGACGCAGGTATGAAAACGCGGTTAGCAAAACACACAATGGTAACATCCTTCGATGTAAGTTTAACGAGCCCAGAGAAGGTAAGCTCAGTGGTTTTTCATATTTAGAGAGTCTGGAAAACGTAAAAGGGGACTCTACTGGGGTACCTTTTTCGAAGGTAGTCTAGTCGGTTCGAAAAAGGGGTAAACTAGCACCGACAAGACATCTATTAAAAGCCATTTTAACGAGTGTGATACAGACAAGATCACTAGACCATTTTTTCATTTTTAAGGAGTATGAAAAAAGCTTAACTATGGACTCCGCCAGGAATGTTCTTCTAGACCATTTTAACGAGTGTGAAAGAATAAGGTCACTCAACGATCTTTTCAATTTTAGGGAGTCTGAAAAGAGATTAACTATGGACTCCGTGGGGGTTCCTTTTTTGTAAATTCAGTCCCTCAGGCCCAAAAAAGGGGTAAAATTATACCTGAGGGTACTCTTCTAGAGAACTGAAGTTCCTTAGAGTATACCTGTGTTCGTACAGTTGACCGTCCGAACCGAAAAAGGGGTAAACTACCGTCGGACAGATGTGACTTCAAATTTCAGTTTAACGAGAGTGAAAGGCCACAAGATCGCTTGACAATATTTTCATGTTTAGAGGGTCTGAAAAGGGCTTAAAAGAAGACTCGTTATGTTTTTTGGGAGTCCCGAGGGTGAGGTTAAGAGTGAAAAGGAATCATGCAAATGAGTCTCAAACTCGTAATCAGGAAAAACAACAAGGACTCCCGAGCCTACATTCATTGGTGATAGCATGGACACCATAATGCAACCAGGATCTACCTAGGGCATGCATGTTCCAGTAAGCTCTACCACCAAATCGCGACACTTCTAAAGAAGCAATGATGGTTCTGTGTCGCAAATTGATGGGATCGATCCTATGGAAAAGGGATAAAGACAAGGAGATACAAAATTCGGGGTGGAAACCTAACCTACATGCTCAAGTTGATCATCTAAGGTTTTTCCCACGGACCATCAAAAATGACCCCAAACTCCAAAAATATGTCTTTATACCCGATCATACCCTTCCAACGCCACTCCTGAATCACTCTAAATGGTTTTCAGTTTAAAGAAAATGATAAGGGGGAGGGGGGGGGGGAATTCTATAAATAGAAGCTGGCAGCTCATTATCACCATTGTTGATTTGGAAATTGACTCTGGAGCAAAAAAAACCCTTTGATAAAAGTGGTGATTCCGGGAGCTATAGTGGACGAAACGACCATCCTTCTGGACCAAGTATAAACTCTCTCCTCTTGCAAATTAAATCTTTATTTATGCTTTTGGTTTCAAGTTTTGGGGGGGCGTCAACCTTCAAAAGTTCGGCCCTAGGTCCATGCAGGCAGAGGAAAAACTGCACGCGTGTACACACGACGGTCATCATTACAACCCGCGTGGACCCCTTTATTTAATGAAAAAATTTAAAAAAAACAAGGGTTAACCCTCCTGAACTTGGTTTTTTGTAGGATGTATGTTCACTGGAGGGAAAGAGAGCATGAGGAGATTAGTGAGTTGGTCGGGGAAGACCCCAATGTTGTTGTTTCCTTAATGCAACGTGGGCTGCTCAATTTCTTCCTATGTCCTTTTGTGCAGGCACAAACTAGGCTACTGAATGCCTTGGTTGATTATTGGCATCCCGACGCAGAGGCCTTTATGTTAGAGGGGCAGTCACTGTTGCCTACTAAAGAGGACATATATTTTTTGACTGGCCTCTCCAGGAGAGGGGAACTAGTCAATTTCCAGACATTTCCTTCGGGGCCTCATAACATATCGGAATTGATAGGACTTTATTGTGAGTCTTGTACAGACCGATCGAGCTCACATGTTCCCATAAGAAAGATCACATACTTATCACTGCAGGCGATTGTGTTTCTTATTGGGTGGAATATTGGTTCTGTGGATCTACATGAGGCATCCTGTGCACAGATGAACTGTGCAGTCTAGTGCTTAAATGCACAGATATTTGACTGGAGAACTACATTTCTAGATTGTATGAAGAGGTAGCTGACAGATTGTCGGTCGCGAACGCAGAGGAACTTCAGGTTCGGGACAATTCTATGCTCTTTCTTCTTTGAAAGAGTTCTGAGTTTCAGTCCTTGAGTGGTGGTACGAGGATATCAGGCCTCTCTTCCTACGGTTTGCAAATGGGCAGTGTTACTGCCACGACAGGGTGGTGGAAGGACCAATGAGTCCTTTGATGATGATTTCTTTGCTTGGTTGTCGCAACAGATCCCAGTCATAGAGGATTACCCTTATGCTGGGATTGATTTCTCGAGAGATCCTGAGATACCGGTACCTCCTGGAGAGGAGCGAGGAGAGATGGGTAAGTTTGCATCGTTGTTTTGTTTTGTTTTTTGGTTTTTTTTGTGAAACATATGTAATTTTTATGTTGTTTTTTTTTTATACCAGAGTATTTGACAGATATGTGTCTATTATGTGCAGATGTGGGACCAGTGCGACCTACGGATTATGCAAGGAACATGCGTCGTCCTCGGCCAGGGGCCGCACCTGCCGCCGCAGCGGGACCAGCAGCAGCAGGAGAGCTTCCGGTTGGTGAGGCTGAGAGGGTTTTGAGACGAGTTGAGCGAAACTTTACCTCGCTCACCCGCATAGTCCCTATGGTAGAGATTGAGGATCTTCCACCATATATGCAGCCTCATGTAGTGGGGGCACCATGGACGTGGGTCTGACTATTTCGGCATTTGGTAAAAGTTGTTGATCATTACAACAGGGCCCACAAGCGTTGGCCTTAGTTAGTCTAAACGTTTCATGTGCCGAGAGCACTACTTGTATATATTTTTTGAGGGCATAATCCCCATGACTCGTTACTGGTCATACTTTTGAGGCGCTTGTGTCCACCTATGTACTCTGATGATTATGATATTATATATGGATGTTTATGTCTTTTTGTGTCTTATGGATCATATTTTCCTTTAAAAATGTATTTACATGTTTATGTGTATGTCTTTTTATATGTGTGCGAGATTCTAGTCTAAAATTTGATTAGCTAGAGTATCTGTAATTTAGTTTAATCTCCTAGGAACATGAAGATATGTAATATAATCAAAGCTTTGTTCTAAGAGACRTACCCTAAGGAATCATCGGTGTAAAGTCGGATCATGAACACGGTAGAATCTATTTAACCGAGACACAACCAACTGAGCATCTAAATAGACCCGGAGATGAGAGATACCAAATGACAAGGTGTCACGAAGMAACTCAATAACTGCACTGTGCTYGACAACATTGTTTGTGGTGTCACCTAAGAATATACCTCTGGAAGATAATAACTGGCCTCGAGGTGTAAAAATTACCCAAGCTGCGGAGGCAAGCCTCCAAGTGTGTCAGCTAGCACCATCTGCATACCCAATGAACACCTCTGRTTCACTTGACATCTGCCACAGTGATGAAAGATAACATAAAAAACGACACGTCTATAACACTAAAAGAAACTAGAAAGTAATAGTACATAGACTATATATATGTTACAAAAAGTTACCCAAGGTGACCTACCTATGAGTAATACTTCTTAAGGTCGATCCCATTTCTAGGCTCCGCAAAAGCATTTCCCTCAAAGTCGACCAGACGATAAGAGTCCTTTTTTAGAACCTCTTTTATAATGAAAGGTCCGAACCACTTGGGTTTGAATTTTCCTGCCCCCAGGGGGTCCTTATCTTGGTCATAGACCAGGACAAGGTCGCCTTCAGATAAAATCCGAGGACGAACGGACCGATCATACTGACACTTGACTTTATGTTTGTGAGCCTTGTTGGCCAGGGCCACATCACGACACTGCTCATTGAGTCGCTCAAGGTATAATAACCATTCTTCAAGTGGAGAAGTGTCTGGCAATAACTATATTGCCAACTTTAGGGACGGGATCTGACATTCGATAAGAAAGACTGCTTCCAGCCTGTAAACGCGTTGAAAAGGTGAGAAACCAATTGCAGTCTTAATAGATGTTCGGTAAGCCCATAATTCCGAGTATAACATCAAATGCCAATTTGACTTGGCTGAGTTGATCGTTCATTGTAGGATGGTCTTAAGAGATTTATTTACAGCTTCCACCTGACCATTTTCTTGGGGGTAGTAGGGTGATGAATTTTCTTTCCACAAACTAAGATTTGATATTAACTTGGTCATCATCTAGTTCTAAAAGTGACTGCCATGGTTAGTGAAAATCTCTCTCGGGACGCCAAACCTTTCTATTATCTGGTTGAATAAAAAAAGAGCCACAATATCTCCATAATATTTAAACGTTGGGATAGATTCGACCCACTTCGTGAAGTAGTCTATGGCTATAATGATATAACGGTGCCCCCTTGCTGAAGGAGGGTTGCATGTAGTGTAATAAATCCCCCACTTGATGAAGGGACCAACTGTGATGACAGGAAACATGGGAGAGGGATGTGCCCTCATCTTCCAAGAGAAGATATGACACGGGTGGCACTTCTTGATCGATTCAATACAATCTTTGATTAGTGTCGGCCAGAAGTAACCTGCTCGTAAAATCTTTTGGGTTATTTCCAACCCAAACAAATGACTGCCACATGCTCTGGTATGGCAATCGTTAAGCACGATAACTTCTTCTTCGTGAGTGAGACATCGACGCAGGCTACAGTCTACACCTCTTCAATACAACGTATAGTCGAGTATGAGATAATTCTTGGCCTGATGGCTTATACCGCGATGCTCATCATGAGAAGCAAAGGTGGGGCACTTCAAAGTCTGGAGATAGATAAGTATATCTCTGTACCAGGGGTTCGAAGATGTGATAAAAAACATATCTCCTCTGATAGGCGACTCTTCGAGCACAACATCAACTGACTCAATCGGAAGTTCCAAAATAGGTTCTATGAAGACCAGTGACTTTTTGGATTTTGCTGAAACGAAATCTAAGTCAAATTCCTAGAGGACGACTATCCATCTACTGATCTTTCCGCTTATTACCCATCGTGTCAACATGTACTGAAACAAATTCACAACAGCAATGACAGTGGTCTTGCGAAACATAACATAATGATGGAACCGTTCAACAGCATGGACTGCTGCCAATGCAAGTTTTTCGATATAGGAATAATTGAGTTCTGGTCTGACTAGGCCTCGGCTCAGGTAATAGATCACATATTATGAGAACAAATCATCTTCCTGAACTAATACCATGCTGATGGTTGACTCTGCTGTAGCCAGGTATAATAAGAAATCTTTGTTATAGTTAGGTGGCCGAAGTAGAGGGGCAGTTGTGAGGGCATGTTTCAACGCTTTGAAAGAGAGTTGAATGACATCGTCCCAATAAAAAGGAACGTCTTTCTTTAGTAAGCGCATAAATCCCTTTGTGATCTCGGCATAGTTAGCGATGAAATGCCTTAAAAAAATTTCCTTGCCCTGTAGACTCTGAAGTTGAAGGATTGTGTGCGGGGGAGGCAACTGAATTATTGCCTCAACCTTGAGAGGATCGACCATGATCCCTGTTGTTAACACTATGAAACCTAACAAACGTCCTGATGTTACACAAAACCTGCACTTGTTTGGATTCAAGAGAATCTGGAAGTAGCGACATCGCTCAAAGATAAGTCGGAGGTGTGTGGGATGATCCATTCTCTTGCGAGATCGAGATGCTAAATCATCTAAATAGGCCTCGACTATATGCTTGAGATCATGGAAAACAAAAGACATGGCCCATTGAAAGGTTTCTCCAGCATTTTTGAGACCAAAGGGCATCTTACAATACGCAAATGTACCCCATGGACAAATGAATGTCATTTTGTGATGGTCTTCGGGTTTGATTTGTATTTGATTATATCCCGAAAAACCGTCCATGAAATAGAAGGCCTCACAACCTGCACATTCATCAATTATCTGGTCGATGAATGGTGTGGGAAAATTATCTTTTGGACAGGCCTTGTTCAAATCATGGAAGTCCGTACATACACGAATCGTGCCCTGTTTCTTATTGACCGGCAAAGGATTTGACACCCATTGGGTCAAATGGATAGGATAGATAAAACCGACTTTTAGCAGTTTCTCAACTTCAACCTTAATGGTTGTTGCTTTCCTAGGATTAACTGGATGAAGCTTCTGCCGAATAGGCTTGGCATCTGGATAAGTTGTGATTTCATGTTCGACTATTTTTGGATCAATCCCTGGCATTTCCTCGTAAGACCAATCATCGCAGAATTCTTTAAATAGATCTGTGTAGATTTGAATCTCTCCGGGGGAGTAGTCAGCTCCGACGAAAACATTCTCCACGATGCTAGGGGTTTTGGAGATACTGATCTGTATGGTTTCAACGATGGTTTCCATATTACCCTCAGAATAAACCTCATGCGTAGCTAAGGGATTAATAGGACAAGACCTATCTCCAGTCATAGTCAAGGTGAATTCTCTGGCTTCGATTCTGCTTAACTCTGGGAGGAAGTATGATATGTGATGGAGATCGTCCTAGGGTTTTCCCAGACTAGTCATTGCTTCAATTACTGCTTCGTCGGAGGGCAAGACTAAGTCTAACAAATCGGTGTCAGCAAGAGAACCTTGAGCCCAAATAGGCTCTAAAGCCGGATCTAACTCTTGTGCAGAAGTTGGATCTGTGTCAGTCGAAGCTTGCTGGACTAAAGAGTACGCTACTTCAGCTATGAACAAGGGCATGGGCATGCCCGAGTGCCCTGTCCCTTCCATAGTGGCCAATGGGGAAGGAATTATCCATGGATCGTTGAAGTAAGTCATGCGAAACGATGAAACTTGGAAAATCTCAACCTTATGGTGGTAGGATATGAACTTGACATCGCCTTGAGGGGGCGGGTAATCGAAGGTACCCATCAAAGATGGGCACAAACCAACCCCTATGTTGACTATGCTTGGTTGGGGATTATCAATCATCGGGACCATGAATACCCCCAATGAAGGGTTGGGTCTAGAGAAAGACAATTGATCAATGGTCACAATCTGGTCCTCGTGTGGAAACAACAAGACCCGGAAAACTATAGCAACCACTGCTTGCATAGTGTAAGTCCAACTCCTTCCTAACAACAGATTGTAGTCGAGGGACGCGTCAACTACTTCTACTTCGAAGCACATAGTCTTCCCTCCTAACTGCACGGGGAAATAGGGAGTGATACCATGTGGTCGAAACGAATGACCGTCGAAAGCAGTGAGAAGAGTAGGTGACGGAGAAAAAATAGGTTGGCCAATGGCCTTCCAACATGCCAATGACATAACGCATGTCGAGGCGCCCTCATCAACCACCGTGTGGAAAATATTCCGAGTAAAAGTTTTCATGGGATGAGCCACTACTATCTGAAACACTACATGGTAAGGTAGATGAGGTTTTAAGTCAGTTGTATCCAGCATGATTGTGCCCAGAATACAAGTCTCGGTAGATCCCAAAGTGGCTAACAAATCTTTCCTCTGGGAAGGGCAGCTTTGGAGGACCTCCAAAGAAGACATCACACAAGGGTTTTGAGACAAATCCTCCACCACAGAATAGTTCTGGGTGGCCCTTGCGTTTGGGTTGTGAGAATCTTTTTTGAATGCACCTTTTGGGATGCATGTCATTGTTTTTCCTAAAGTCTTCTCAATCTGGAGAGGAAGAGATGGGAGTTCGACTTCTTTTCCCTTCTCAGAAGTGCTTGGTTTACTGTAGTCATGCACTCTAGTCGATATAAAATAATCACCCTTCATCATATACACATTCGCGGATGTGGGATTGTTCGAAGATGGAGAGGGTCCTTGACTGCCCCCTTCCGCGCTTGTAGAGGCTTGGGTTAGGTTTTGCCCATGTTGAAATGGATTGGTTAACACAATAGGCTATTGTTGTGTCACAAACTTTTGGGCCTCTGCAAGCCGAGGACATTAGTGGGTCAGGTGGTCTTTCGCGCATAGGTTGCACAGATACCTCACCTTATGTTTCTCAGTGGTGCCCCCTCCAGCATTATTAGTGGGTTTCTTATCCTCCTTACCCTTCTTATGTTGTTTTTTCTTTCCTTCAGGCTGTTGGGTGGCCTTTGGATTTGTTGATTGCACTATGTGTACATCCTACGTTTGGGTAGGGGGAGCAGCCAAAATAGTAGTTTGGCTAGACGCTATGTGTTGTATAGACAATTGTTGCAATTGCTTCGTCAGTTGCTCAACAGGCTTTGTTTGTGCTGAAGCAACAATACCATCGGCATGTGTTCCAACTCTCTGTCTGGTTTTATCAAGTATTGAGCATGGCGCATCTGGCAAGATCTCGTATAATGAACCGGACTGGGAATAGATTAGCTCAAGTTGTTGATCTCTCATGATGACATCTTCTTCGAAAAACACTCTCGACATTGCAACGTCTTTGGATAACTGTGGGACCAAAGACTTAAGGAACCACTCGAGCAGGAATGTTGGTGGGACTGGCACCTTAATTAAACTCTTCCAGTGTCTCCATCCTTGGATGTGATCAAAGATATGGTCTTCTTTTGTCTGTGTGAAATTGGCCAGAAATTATGTGCCAGTGTCGTATCTCACAGGTAATTGGAAATGGTTTAGGAAAGCCATTGCCAATTCACCGAAGGAAGAGTATCTTGGGCAGTCGAGCTCAATGTACCATTTTGCGACACTCCCAATGAGAGTACGTTGAAACAATCACAACTGTATGGAGTCGTCTTTCAATGAGTTAGACGAGCACCAAATATGGAAGGTGGTCACATGATCTCTTGGATCTTCATTAGGCTTGACTTCGAACTTTGGTATGTCCGAAGGAAACTTCATCGACATAGGGGAGTAACGTGGATAGTGATAGATAGGGTCATTCAACAACCTCGTCAATTCTGGAAAATGCAAGGTTGTCAGGAAAGGTAGTTTGGGTTGTTGGTGATAAACATGGAAAAAAGGACCTGGAGTTTGACTGGCACTAGATTACCAGGAAAAGTTCGACTGCTAGCCTGGGTTCTGGTAAAAACCATGGCCATGACCAGCGTATGGATTCTGCATGTGAGGAGACATCATAGGTGGATTCCCAAAATATGTTGTAGACGGTTGGACGTGCATTACATTCAGAGGACTTTGGGAAGGGCTTCCCCATGCCGATCCCATGGGGATAGGCATAGTACCTTGTCCGGGGTTCCATTGGTTGTGAAAAGAATTTCCCCAGATCGGCATTCCTGATGAGGGAACTGATCCCTGCCAAGAATTTCAAGGCCCTGATGTGGAAGAAGTTCCTGGGTTTGCCCCCTATGAAGGAATAGTACCCTGCATAGGAATAGGTTGTCCGTAACCAGGATTGCCCCCAGTCGGGAAAGCAACTGACGAGAAAGCGTTGTTACCAAATGCATCGAACAAAGAAAATGGTGTCGAACCTACCATCATATTATGCGAAGGTGGTCCTTAACTCCCTGCTCCAAATAAACTATGGTGTGTAGGTGGCCCGGTGAACTGTTGGTGGGTGCCACCGATCGAAGGGGACGAAGGAGGTATATGACCTCCCCCGTAAGGGAAAGCATTAAAAGGAGATGAAGTGCCCCCCATGTGGCCTTGCAGAGGAGCGTTAGAGATCCCTGCCCCTAGACCTAAATTCTGTGAAGTGGAGTAGGAAAGTACATGACTTGTACTTGAGCTAGGCAACCTATATGAGAACGTAGGGCCTGTCGCACTCGGTGTTAAAGGGGTTGTGGCCACCACCATAGATGGGATCAGACCACTGTGCGAGGTAGAGGTCGTCGAGACCATGGTGGCTCGGACCGGTGATGGTGGGCTAGGAGGTGGAAACTCTCCTATGGTGACAATCGTAGTGGGAATTGAAGAATTCCCAGAAGGAGTGACAACATTTGTTTCCATTTCTGCATGCAACACTGTCTGGCACTCTTAAGGGTGAATCAATATGATTATGGGTGTCGAAAGATCAGTGGTTGGAGTTTCACATGGACCAAGAGCTTTCGCTCCAAAGTCGAAAATGGTCGTTTCCTCCGGATGTTGGTCGGGTACAATTTCTTTTGACCCGGTCGCTTCAAAATACCCTTGTTGGTCTAGCTTTCACCTTAGTGGTGGTGGAGGTGGCTCCACTGTAACCGGTGATAGGCCCAGAAGCCTTCATGACCGGCGGAGCTCATGATCCTCCATTGTGTGAGAAGATCAAAGACACCCTAGGGATTTCTATTCATTCAAAAAACAACACACACTAAAAAAGTCCCTCCAAGATAAAACAAGCAAACACTAAACTAATTGGAAGAACAGTTACAACAACCAACACTAGAGCAACTTACCGGTGCAAGTGAAACTCGAACACGGAAGAACCCTCTGGGTATACTCTGTAAAGCATGGACCGATGTCTGTCCTAGGTACCGTGGTATACCCCCGCAGTCACCTGTGTATGTCTCTAAAAATATAGGCAACTAGGTTTCCAGCACGCGAACAGTCACCAGGTGGGTATTGTCAAAAGTCGGGTAGACCACAATGAGCAGAGTATCGAGCCCGAAACCTGTCAAGGGTATCGAAGGAAAGTGGTCCGGAAGACAACTGAGGACCTCGAACAGATTCGAGACCCACAAATCTCCATGGAAAATTCAATCGACGGAATCCCAAGACAAGCCCTCTATATGTGTTCTCCACTATGATTGGTCCAACTTTGGAGGGGTTATCTCTGCTACCTTTCCACACACGACCTCGTTTTTATCCCTTGTGTTAGAGGGGGGTCCCGGATAACTTTCACGATACTGGAATTTGACACTCCCTAACTCAGACTCCAATGTTCGATTTTAATGGCCTTGAAGAGTTTCCTCTCCAACCTAATTCAAGGCCCTAACCTTAAACTAGTTGGTTGACCCTACAAACATAAAAAGTCTAATGAATTTTAGATATAGCGTTAATTTTTATGGCTTGTCTTAATTCAAAGGTTATGAAATTGAAACTAGTGATGTTTGAAAGACGAAATCAAAAGAAATAGAAAGATGGAAACAAAATACCTTCACTTAAATCAAATCTTAAACAACTTTTCAAACTTAAAAATTTTCTAAGATCTTTGAACAACAAACTCAAAGAAGGATTTCACTCGACTAMGAGCACTTATGATCTAAGTAAACCGTCAAGAACTTATGAAAGAAAAGACTTTTCCCTGGTTACTAATGCAAAACAACACTTTTTAACCAAACAAAGAAATACAAGATTTTTTTTTATTTGAATGCTCACAAAGCAAAAAGGAAAAATATCAACAAGTCAAAACCAAGAAAACTTTTGGCCTAAGCGCAGATCACAAAGAGTCGCTTTAAAAATCACACACAAGAAAATTAAAATTGGACTCTCACACTTGTCTAAAAACCCTATAAAAGAAAAAATTTGGGAAAACTTCTTAATGAAAAAGAAATCTATTGCTGTGATCAAACCTAAGTTACTGACCGCTATGACAGAGACACAAAAACCTGAGAGGTATAACTCTTGTCAAAGGAAAGGATGATTTCCTCACCTTCAACAAAAATTTTCTCCACAAGCACACTACTGATAGTTCAACAGCAAGCATGTGCACGCGAGCTGTGTAAAGTCAGAGCTCATGTACATGCATGCTTGCCTTATACAGGCTGTGTGTATCTATGAAACTCTAAGACAAATGAAAATCCAAGAAATCCATCCGAGGTAGAGACCACCGGTACTAAGAACCAGGATCTCTTGAAGACTCAGACACTTACTTTAACAGAAAAAAGAAAGCAATTCAAGGAAAACTTCATAGAACAAACCAATCTGAGGTGAAACCTAAGCTATAGACTGCAAACAACAAAGACTAGAAAGAGTTCCAGAAAACCCCTGAGAAGAACTATTTCTGAAAGGGGAGAGGATGACCGCCTCTCTAAAAGAAATGTTCTGGAATCATACACACGGTTGACACTTCCTCAGCTAGAGTGTACACGGGGGCTGTGAGAAGGTAGGGCGCGGGTACACACGTGCAGACCTTACACAGGCCGTGTGTACCTCTGTGGGTCTCAAAAAAGAAAAAAAATGCAGTCAAGCAAAGAAACAGAGATAACTGGTATGGAAGACTAGAATCTTTGTTAGCTCAGACTTTTTGCAGAAACTTTAAAAACAAGGAATGTAACCAGTTTTTAAAAATACCCAAAAAATATTCCCAAAAACCCTAGAGATCCCCAGTATGGTCGCCAATTCTATTGTGAGTGGGAGATCCCTCTATAGACTAGCACTTAGGGTTTTATCATGCATGCAGAAAAGACCTAAAGATTCCTGCTTTCTACCGTCATCCCGGACCTAATCCCCATTATTCTTAAGAAAATATGTAGTTAAGAAAATCAAGTGAGCATACCTTATTTCGGGTGTTTGATATCGATCATTCTTCATGCTTGGTCGCTCTTTGACTGCAACTCTCCTCCCAAGGCTGACCTGCATTCACACAAGACAAACAAAGAACTCCACATGCATTTGATCTACAGATTAATGGGTTAGAGATTTAATCAACATGTATGCAATAAACCATGAAAACCTCATATGGTGGGATAAAAGTACTTCTTTATTATTAACTTCACTAAATCAACTTATAATGATGAAGCCAACCACTGCTCCACGAACCAGGTCCAGGGCTCCTCTTCAACTGTCCTCCAACTTCTTTGTTGTATACTTCTCTTTGCACAAGGATGGCTAAAGGTTGGGACAAAGGGAATGCGCAATCGGGTATAGTTTATTTACTATGATTCTCCTCTTCCAAATGGGACCCCTAACCCTTCTTTTATAAACTAGAAGAAGCTAGGTATTTGGTCTAATTTCCGGCCTTGCATGGTCAAAAGGTTTAGTTAACTTACCCAAAGCTGTGTGTTCCTTCAACAACTTTCCTTTTTCCGTGCTTTTGTAGGTACATGCGAGCTGTCTTGGGTAATGGAGCAGGGTGCATGGGCCTTTATAAAAGGGGTTTTTAAGAAGAGTTGTTCAGTGTTTTGGAAAAGAAGGAATCTGAGATGGCTTGATGCCAGGTAAGCATGTCTGGTGCAAATTCGGGTTATAACAACTATGTTCCTGCCAACCGAAAAATCTCTTTCTAAAACGCGTTGATGAAGCGACCATCCCTGCCACTAACTATCTTCCTGGGTAAACCATGCAACCAGAATACCTCTCTGAAAAACAAATATGCTACATGTATGGCCTTGTAGTCTGTGGATATGGAAAAGAAATGTGAAAACTTAGTCATCCTATCGACCACCACAATTATACAGTCCCTTCCCTACACTCAAGGAAGGCCTGTAATGAAATCCATGGAAATGCTCTCCCATTTCTACTCTGGAATCGGTAGAGGATGAAGCAACCCCACCAGGTGTGTCTGCTCGGACTTGTTCTACTGACAATTCGTACACTCACAGATTAGTTTCAGTACATCATCCTTGAGACCCTTCCATGAGAATCTCTCCCTGATCTGCCTATACGTTTTGAAGTACCTCTAGTGCCCTGCTGTAGGCGAATCATGACACACCTTCAAAATTTTCACCTTCAGGGTAGATTCTGGAACCAAGTAGATCTGGTCCTTGTAGAAAATGATGTCATCTAGAACTTGATACCTATTCATCCATCACCTCACAAGAAAATTTGTTCTTAGATTATTCTACCAACAAATGTGCTTTCCAATCTGTGCAAATGTCCATCATCGAACACCTTGGTGGCCCCTTGGACAAGGAATATACTATGACGTTCCTCTTCCCCTTGACATACTCAATGTCAAATTCAAAGGATTGGAACTTTGAGACCCACTTCTTTTGTCTCTCACTGAGATATTTCTGATCCAGGAAATACTTGAGACTATTGTGATCAGTCTTCACCACAAATATTCTACCTACCAGATACTGCATGAACTTGGTTAAGGCATGCATGATTGCTATCATTTCCTTGTCATAAATAGAGTATATTCATTCTGACTCATTGAGATTCTTTCTCTCGAACACAATGGAATGGCCTCCCTACATCAAAACTTCTCTAATCCCCACCCTTGATGCGTCACACTATAAGACAAATGGTTGCAAGAAGTCTGGAAGGGATAGAACAGGGCATGTGCACATAACCTCCTTCATTTTATCAAATTTTTTTTGTGACTCCTATGTTCAATGAAAGGCACCCTTCTTGGTCAAGTCTATGAGTGGTGCTCCCAACTGTGAAAATCCTTTGACGAACTGCCTGTAGTAACTGCATAACCCAAAGAAAACCTTCAACTTTGTGAGGTTCTTGGGTGTTGGCCAATCCAGAATGGCCCTGATCTTCTCCTCATGAACCTGTACTCCCTGCTCATTGATGATATTCCCCAAGTACAATAGTTCTCTTATGCCAAACTCACATTTGGATTCCTTGGCATATAATGATTGTGCATGCATAATGCCCAAGACCTCCTCCAAATCTGCCAAATGCTCATCCCACATCCTCTTGTAGATCAATATATCATCAAAGAATACCAAAAGGTATTTCCTCAACTGCCCTCTAAAGGTGTGGTTCATACAAGCTTGGAAATTGGCAAGTGCATTGGTCAATCCAAACGGCATGACCAAGAACTCAAAATGTCTGAAATGGCATATGAATGTTGTCTTCTCTATGTCCTACTCCATGATGTTGATATGATGATATCCTGACCGCAGATCAATCTTGGTGAGGAAAACCGCCCCATGCAACTCATCCATCAACTCATCTATGCACGGAATGGGGTACCTATTTTTTATCGTTTTCTTGTTGAGAGCTTTGTAGCCAATGCACATCTGCAACATGCCATCATTCTTTAGTACAAGAATGAGTGACGAGGAAAAAGGACTCGTGATGGGCATGATGTGGCCCATCACAAGAAATTCTTTGAGTGCTTTCTCAATCTCATCCTTGAACCTCTTGGGGTTCCTATAGGGCGCGGTGATCATCGGTGTAGCCCCTACCTCCAACTCAATCCTGTGCTCAAATCCCCTATCTGGTGGTCTCCCTAGTGGTATTGGCCCAAACAATGGCTCATATTGACTCAGAATCTCTCTGATCTGTGGATGGTAATGCTCTCTTCCCTCTGAATCCTTCTGCGTGGTGATCAAACACTTTGTTGCATAGGCCACATCACCGTGACGAAATATCTGCTCCATCCTTTTTGTCGATACTACTCATGGTTCTCCTATAGACATGCCTCTCAGTACCACTCTCGATCCATTGGCGTCTCTGAATATCATGGTCAACGTCTGATAGTTGAACCCAATCTCCCCCAATGAATATAACCACTATGTTGACGACGATTTCGGTCAATAGTACTTAGCCGAAAAATCATTGCTAGGCTCCCCCCCTCAATTTTCAATACTTGCACAAAATCTTGAGCAATCTCACTGAGTTGCTATCATACATTTAAAAGTTCATCATCTAGTCGAACCCTCGATGGCTCGATGATATCGTTAAGTTTTTCACCATTCAAGAATGTTTTAGTGATTATAAGGAGAAGTTGTTAGTATCCAAACATGATGGTCAATCAGTTTTGTAGTTGCAAAGGTTACAGACTCTGTGATGGACACAGGTGCCTTTATCAAAGATGATATGGTACTTGATAAAGTAGTGGAGGCTCTTGAATTATTTCAAATATAGATCCCATTTCTTATATACATCTCCTTACTTTATCATCTTATACCTCACTTTATTACCATGACCTTTCCTTAATAAATAAAAAGTGAATCAATTATCTAAGATCCATAAACCCAACACACTACTTCCTTACATGACCCAGTTTTCAAAATGTATCCCATTCATCTTCCAACATTTAATTATGACATTGAAATAGTACCAAAATGTTTGTTATGTATGTTAGTTATGATTTAAATATTGCTTCATGCCAAAACCAAAAACATGTTATTATACCCACCATACCACTCCATATGTTTACGTATCTCACTCTTCAAATATTTTTTGACCCACTCTCCATATTTTCACTTAAAGTTTATACCTTCTTTTGAAATTATAACTTCACTCTCCATATTTTCACTTTAAGTTTATACTTTCTTTTGAAATTATAACTTTAGCATCTCCCAATGCCATATCAAAAATCTCCCAATGCCATATCAAAAGTAAAAAATATATTATTATTATTCCTCCCATGTTTGATAACTTTATTATACTTACCGATAGGCATGGTATATAGCATTGAGTTAGTGTTGACTAACTATTAATCAATGGTTGACCATAAAATATGTATTCATTTTACCAAAGTTTTATCAAAGTTTTGATAAATAATATTTTCAGTTAAATTTTAAATGTGATTTATCTCATATCTTATTGGCCAAAGACTTTAAAGTCTTATTACAGCCTTCGCTCCTTCCAATGCAATTGCAATAAATATTTCATCCAGATGACAGGTTTGTATTTGGACATGGTGGTTGAATGACTGCTCAGTATGGTACTTTCGTCGACTCTATTAATGCTTTATGCAGAGCTTTTAAAACTCGACTGTAGTTAAGTGGGAAATTACTTTCTAATTAATATCTTTCATGTGGGAAATTACACAATAGTGTATACACAAGCGTCAACAAGAAGATGGAAGTTGCTTACCGAGAAACACTTCCTCCACACTCATGAAATAATGAAAATGGCATTGAAATCGAGACATCCGCCGCCAACCTTGCAATAAGAGGTTGAATTCAATAGCGAATGAGAGGTTAGTTAAATAATTTTAGCTAATTAAAAAAATAATGTAAAATCGATTTGTAATGTCATACATTAAAAATTGTTGGCAAATTTTTGGTCAAAGGTTAAAGTAATAGACAGTCAAAGGGTGAACGGATGTGCACGCCCGTCGGTTAGGGATGCGAATGTGCACGCCCGTCATGTCCGCCTTGTCTAGTTAGGGTTTCAACTACATGTTGTTCTAGACTAGTTAAATCAAACTCCAAACTAGTGACTGATATCGTTGGGAGAACCCTAACGACCATTAATGATAAGTTTATGGCTGACCATGTCTTAATCTTAGTCTGAGTCGTAATTATACGTCTTAAAGGAGTTAGGTTAATAGTTATTACGTATTAATACAGTTACCCACCAAATGATCTGCGACTTGCATATCAAATCCGACACCATACTTTGATCGAGTTATGCATAAAAATTATATACTATATATATATATAGAAATGTACCCTAGCGCATTTTTATGAGTTTTTATAGTTATATATATAACTACTGCAAGGATCTCTTACCACATAACATTGTTATAATATTTGCTATTTCTGACTATTTCGGCAGGGTATAGATGCTATCACATAGCCTTGTTATATAAAAGAGAATAGTTATTGTGCTAAATGGATGGCAATATACCTTGTTGCGAAGAATATATTTAATCAGAAAGTAGAATGCGTTGTCATGTATCACATAAGTCTATGCTAAATAAATAAGTGCAAAGGGCTGCTACATACTGCGTCCACAGCAAGACGGGCTGATAGTTATTGATCATCATAAGTATAAAAATTTGAAGCATGGAATTCTGTAATAATATTTCAAAGTTATGGATTAATCAAATGTTTAAAAAATTTGTTATTTTATATGTTAAAAAATAAAAATAAATATTTCTTATATTAAAGATCAGATTTGATGTACATAAAAAAATTAATTCAATAAAAATTAATATGAACCAACTCATAACTATATAGTTGTCGAGACAGTACAATAAGAATTAAAGTACAATACGGGTCATATTTGTATGAGATTTGAGTTCACGACGAAGTACACAGCAGAATAAAACGACGAGGATTGATAATCAAAGCTTGTTACGAGGTTCCAAGGGTCTCCAGAGTCTTAAATTTAACGTCAAATTATCGAGCAAACCTGATAAAAGTAGGACCGTTGGTAATGCTCTTACTTACGTTTGCTTGGGAGCCAAGTATGGTTTCAGGTGCTCCGCGTCCATGAGAGTCTGAAGAATTTTAAGATGTTGACAATTTGGTATTGTTTTGATAATATTTCTCCATGGACTTGAGAAGCTATCGATTTGTTTTGTTGATGGACTAACATCATAATGATAGATTTTTCGAGACACCTTCCAAATACTCTGGGTGTAAGTTTGAACTGAAAGGATCGATTGCAATAAGAAATACTGTGCAATAGAAATATTGCTAGAACTCTGACCATGAGTCCGATTTTGAATTCAGTGAACAATAATCAATCCACTTTAATTTTAAATAATAAAGGCGGGATTATAAATCGATCCACGTTACAGGGAATTGACACATGGATAAATAATTGTTATTAAAAAGGAAATAGCCACGCAGCTCAAGCTTCTACGGGCTTCGAACCGTTTTTTTTTTTTAACTAACATAACTGATAGAACCGCCTATCAAAGATATAAAAAAAGCAGCGTACAGCCAGCCAAAGGAGGAAAATTTAGGAGAGAAAACGGTTGAGAAGTATGCTTGGAGAGCTGTGAGCTTTTTCCTTTTAATTCATCATCCCTCTTCTATTTTCAGCAGGGATTGACGAGGTTGTTGGCAGCAGGGGTCTTGCGAAGCAGCGGATGGATGAATTGCGAAGCAGCGGATGGATGAAGTGAGGATGAGTTTTTTGAGTTTTTAAAATGAAATATTTTCTTGTCAGTTTTTTGTATTTAAATTTGATTTCATTTCAACTCTAATCAATTTCTGATATGCAGGTTCTCACTTTGTGTTATCACCACCATCGCTCCATTACATTTTGGTTCAGCTTTCTTCTTTTTTTCGCTCTTGGTCTTTATATTGTAACCTTGTTCTAGAATGACTAAAAACCAAATCCCTGGCTCAAATCTACGCAGAGATTTGTAAACCCTGGAACTCCAAAAATTATATGAGGAGAAATTTTAATTAAGCTCTATATTTGTTTTTTCTGTTAAATCTTAACTTTTTCTCTCTTTATTAATTCAATACCTTAAATTCAAAATAAAAAAAGGAAATAAATTCAAAAGAAAATAATAAACCATGAATTCCATAACATGATGTAAATAAGCTCCTTTCATTTTCGTTTATAGGTATAAGTTTTTTTTGTTACTCTCTTTATTCATTTGTTTTAGTTTTGTTTTTATAATCCCTCATATTTCAACTTAAGGAAAATTAAAATATCCATGTATTTATCATGTTTTATAATCAAATAATCAATTTTGGTAATTAGTAAATTAATTTCTTGTTTAATAAATTATTCTTTTAATTAATCATTTTAGCACTAACTTTCTCTAACTTTTGATTATTTTTGTTTTAGTTACTTATTACTAAAATAAATATAAAAGAAAAAAATTTATTCTTTAATATTATTGGTTGCATTTTTTTTAGTTGTTTAAATTCTTGGATTTAATTGTGTTATTACAAATGTATAAAACACATAAAAGCATAAAAATTATAAATTACATAAAAATCAAATATTGTTAAAAAGTAAAAATACAAGGCAAAGGGATTCACGCTTGTACTGTAGGTTAGAGGAAATTGAGCCTGGAGTTCAGTGTGTTTTTTTGTTGGGGGCTTTAAACCTAGGGTGATATTCACGTCTCTTCTGTTAATGTTTATGCCATTATTATAGTTCTTTGCATTTCATAAGATAAGAGCATAATAAGAACAAGATCACTGAGAAATACACATCCACAAGAGACACAACATTTATCCTGGGAAACCCTCTAGGGGAAGAAAACCCATCCTCCTCAAAAGATGTGCCACCCTTCTTCTCCTCTCTCCAACTTGAAATTGCAGCTTGCCTCATAAGAGAATGAGCAAGTGAAGTGTATCTTAGAAGTGAGGCGCTAGCCTCTTATTTATATCAATCTGGCACGTGTGAAGAGTCACCATCTGGCAGGGCCGACCTCTCACACTGGGTGGGTAAACCCACCTTTAATTAATTCTGGCCCTTTCATTATAACTGTTGGGGCCGACTTCTTATTCTGCACTTTGTAATTGTCCGATGACCAATCCGCAAAAGGGGATTTGGTCCTTATACAATTACCGACATGATTAATCCTCAATGGGGATTAATCGAATAACAATAATAATAATAATAACAGGATTAATCCACAATGGGGATTTAATCCAATAATAATAATGACATGATTAATCCACAATGGGGATTTAATCCAATAACAAAATAATAATAAGAATGCTCTTCGTAGTTACATTATTTCAACACTCCCCCTTAACAAGAAGGGTA
>ML778419.1:664233-682208 GCA_009831015.1 Picea engelmannii
CAACTTTTACCCCTTCAAATCTGATCTGCGGATTTCTGGACTGGTGCTTCTGGTTTTCTGGTACTTCTGGTACTCTGGTACTTCTGGTACTTCTGGTACTCTGGTTTTCTGGTACTTTGTGAAACTAGGGTTTCACTTTCCGGAAGATCTAGCCACTGAAAAGGTGTGCTCTAAGTGCTAAAATGATCCTTGGGGGAGGGCGTAGCTTTCTAGGAGGTTAGGGATCTGAAAATACTCACTTTTGCAAAACCCTAATTTTGGGGTACGGTAACAGTGACATTTTTCCTCTTGCAGATTGTGCTTCCTTCAGGTTGGCTCTGAAACCATGTTAATGTTTATGCCATTATTATAGTTCTTTTTATTTCATAAGATAAGAGCATAATAAGAACAAGATCACTGAGAAATACACATCCACAAGAGACACAACATTTATCCTGGGAAACCCTCTAAGGGAAGAAAACCCAACAAAAACTTCCTTATCATAAATAACTTATACAATGTTCAAGAGATAACTCAACCAATACAGAAAAAGTCCTCCTCAAGAGATGCCCCACCCTTCTTCTCCTCTCTCCAACTTGAAATTGCAGCTTGCCTCATAAGAGAATGAGCAAGTGAAGTGTATCTTAGAAGTGAGGTGCTAGCCTCTTATTTATATCAATTTGGCACATGTGAAGAGTCACCATCTAGCAGGGCCGACCTCTCACACTGGGTGGGTAAACCCACCTTTAATTAATTCTGGCCGTTTCATTATAACTGCTGGGGCCGACTTCTTATTCTGCACTTTGTAATTGTCCGATGACCAATCCGCAAAAGGGGATTTGGTCCTTATACAATTACCGACATGATTAATCCTCAATGGGGATTAATCCAATAACAATAATAATAATAATAATAATAATAACATGATTAATCCACAATGGGGATTTAATCCAATAATAATAATAATGACATGATTAATCCACAATGGGGATTTAATCCAATAACAAAATAATAATAAGAATGCTCTTCGCAGTTACATTATTTCAACATCTTCTTGATCCAGAATTGGATCTCGGGACCAAAATGGGTCCAGGAAGGCCTAAAAATAAAAGTACTCAAAATGGTTTCAAAATGGACGCGTGTGTAGGCCTCGTCGATATGAACCCAATGCAACTTAAACGGGATAAAACAGACGTTGTATGACCAAGATATCGCGGTCTATTCATTTCACCAAACATGCAAATTTGATGATTATACAGTTCATATAGTGCCACATGGAAGCTGATTGTACAGGCTGTACGGTCATACAACTGACGTGGCAGGGTGCACTAGCACTGGCATGGGCAGATAGGTGGACCAATCAGACTTTGACACGTGTCACCACTGCAAGGGTGACATGTGGCACGTGTTGACGTGGCAGGTCCGTACATCGGTACGACACGTGGTAGGTACGATGGCGCTGACTGGGAAGGTACAGGTGGTCGAATGATCTCTCGACACATGGAAGGTTATTTGAGCGAATAATGTGGTGCCACATGGCCCAGTCATGGGATACCACGTGACACCCCTCCATTGGTTGTTTGGTATGGTAAAAGTTTATGGTCTATGGGATTTGAACCCGTGACCTCTCGTCCGGGCTAGTGTCTTGGCAGAGCTGGGCTAGCCATCCTTCCCGTGGTGGTCATTGATTACTAAGGGATAAAACTTATATAAAGTGTTATAGGTGGTATATCCGGGCGGAAAAGGGTTGGGGCCTAGCCCCAGCCCTCGACACATACGACCATTCACCATAGAACCTACTCTCTATACCTTTGGCGCGAGATCCAGACTAGTCCCTAATCCTGTGGGATTCGCATATGACCTGGTTGTTTGTTTGTTGGCACAGATGTCATATGGTTTTGCGCATTGGTACTCCATGTAACCACCACCTGTGACTGCTAGCATATGACTCGGGCTTATAACACTTTTCGCGTGGAGGTTTCGGGGTTAGCCTCGGTCGGTCAGGCTAGCCCACCGACCAGGGGCTATTCTAGCAGGGTTAGCGCATGGAGCTTATAGCATTGGGCCACATGGCCACTGCATGTAACTGGGAGTCGAATGGTAAGGGGGGCATCACGCCAAGCTATAACACTTGGGCACATGGCCATCCTCCATATGACTAGGAGCGCGTAGATAAAGGCATTGCACCCTATTTTTCCATAAAGTGGGTTTTAATACTATATTTTATGATTTTTAATGATTTATTCAACCGTTTTGGGATATTTTGGCCAATATTGGGGGATATTGGGCCCTTTTTGAAACCATATCTTGGGGAGAAGTTGGGAGGTTGTTACCAACTTCAGGCCTATAAAAACTAGAGGTTCTTGGAGCCATTAGGGAGGTTCAAAATAGGTTTATGCTAAAGAATTGTTGATCCAAATCCATTTTCATGTAGGAAAACTATTGAGGAGAGCACCTTTGCAGGCCATTTCTGGGAGCTTCATT
This sequence comes from Picea engelmannii, assembly GCA_009831015.1. NCBI lineage: Eukaryota > Viridiplantae > Streptophyta > Pinopsida > Pinales > Pinaceae > Picea > Picea engelmannii. The sequence goes on from ML778419.1 coordinate 666,697, forward strand.
CATCTGATTTCAATGTTGTCAGTTTTGTTGGGTTATTGAGGTCTGGTAGAACAAGAAAAAATCAGTTTGTAACCTTTTTGGTGCCATTGTAATGTACTTTTAAAGCTTCAAACATAAATAATAAATCCTCACCCACTGAGGCAAAGGCCCAGAGACGTAGGCGACATTGTCGAACCCCGTTATCACTTTGGTTTTTTATGGTTTGTTATTCTTCATGCTTATGTTCAAATTTTTACATGTTTATATGTTTGCCATGTTTCTTCTTTAATTCTTCCTCTTTCATTCAGTTCCTAAATGGTTTAATAACTCATGCTTAAAACTCAACCATTGTCGTTTAAAATATCTTTTCAGATCACTTCCCGCCTAACCCAATGAGAGGTTGAGATGTTGGTGTTGGGGACTCTCTAGTCTCTCGAAATCAACACATTGTACCCCCAATATTGCATCAGTATCTGACAGGTCAACTACATAGAAAGTATTTGTCATGGTGTATTTGCTTAGTTTGACCTCTAGGTCAGGGATCATGTCCAAACATGCCATCGTGTATCCATCTTCCACTACCACATGGAATCCCTCAAAATCCTTAGTGTGTAACCCCTCCTATATGCCAAGGACACATATATGAAATTGTGAGTGACTCCACCATCAACTAAAGAGGTCATGCGTTGCCCCTGTACAAGGCCCTTAAGCCTGAGAGTGTTGTACCTGGGTAGTCCTGAAAGGGTTGCTATGGTTCCCCCTTTCACCTCTCTACAAGGTTTTGTCTCCTCCTTGGGCGGTTCCCTTGCCAGTATCTGAGGTTTCTTCAGTTGTTTTTCCAGCTAATGTGTGGTCTCATCCTCTGAATCACTATCTGTATGTTCCTCAATATCCTCATCCTCCTCCTCACTGCCTGATTCCACTTCAATGTAGTGGATTTGTCCCTTTCCCATGCATCTATGCCCTAGGACCCAAGGGTCTCTACAAGTGAATAAAAGCTTCTTCCTCATCAACTCTCGTCTCATGTCATCATCCAACTTGGGTTTACCTTTCCATTCCCTTTGATGATTTTTATGATCCTTGTCTCTATGTGGTACAAAGGGTTTGGTAAAGGTTTTGGGTTTCATCATTGAGTCCCCCATGTCTTTCATTCACACAATGGCATCCTGTAAGGTGTGAGGCTTGAAAACCTTAACCCAGCCCCTCAATGGTTATGTCAATTCCTCGGTGAACATCATCACCATTTTGTGCTCTGATATATATGATACAACCATTGCCTTTCACTGAAAGTCTTTGATGAAGGCCTCAACTGATTCGGTCTGCCTCAACTATGTAAGGTCCCTGAAATGGATCTCTGGATCTCTCATGTCAAATCTCTCCATCAACCTCTTAGTGAAATCCAAATATGAGGTAATGTGGTTGTGATCCAACATCACCATCCCATGGTACCACCACTTGTGGGCCTCCCCCTCCAAGTGCAATGTGGAGAAGCTGATAGCTTTTGAATTTGTCATAGAGTTAAGCTTGAAGTATGTGTCAAGCTTCTGAACCCATGCCTGAGCTAAGCAACATGATGATCCGTCGAAAGTAGGAATTTTCATCTTTCCCACTTTCTTGATGAAATTCATGTTGTGATTTTTATCGTTGCCTCTTTATTCCTCTCAGGGTATATTTCAATATTTAATCGAACAATAGTCCATCAAACTCATGTCTACATGGAACTCTGGTCCTAGTACCAAGTATTCTCTCCTATACTCCCCGAACAGATCATGTGGCACCATCTGTCCTTGACCCGACTGTCCTCCTACATGCCCTGGTTGTCCCAAAGGTTGTCCCAATGACTGTCATGCCTAGAACTTTGGGTATAAAGGTCAAGGAATCCTACCAAATGATGTGTAAGCTTGGACTAGTGAAGGGTTTGTACTATCCCCTCCCTAAGATCCACTGGAGCCATTGGCCCCACCTCCTTGGTGTCCTCCTGAACCAATCGGACCTCCTACGGAATTGACACCTATAGTGCTCATGTTACGGTGGATAATTTGTGCACTAATGTTCATCTAATGTATGGCGGTAAACAAGTCTCTTTGTCCCCTAGCTAGGTCATTCAACATGGCCTGTGTATTGTCAAGATGTGTCTCAGGGCCTTTCCCCCTGCCCTTGGGTGTCTCACGCCTGTCACCCATAGTCCCCTCTATATCGGCCTCTGTGTCTGAATTGATATGCTCTCTTTCCTTTATCTTTGGCTCTATATCCGACTGAGTGTGGAAGGGGGTGTAATCCCTTCGATTTCTATCTCTCTTGTCTCCATTATGACCTATGTGGTATTGAATGTACTCATCCTCAATATATCCTTGAACCTATGGGTATTCTTTACCTGTTCCCAGAATCATGGGGTCATGAGAATCACTTCTTCACAAGTTGTCAGGAAGAAGGCTTTGATACCACTATAATATCCATGATCCATCTAATCTGGATGTCTACTGCTGAAATATGATTTTTGTCACTGAAGTCTGATACTCTAGGGGTTTCTGGATGCATTTGATTTAATGTGTGAACATGCTTAATGATTTTCACATGTGTGTTTCATTCATTAAGTTTTTTAGTAGTATAAATATAATGCATGTGAAAGAAAGGACAACACAACTCACTGATATATATAATGAGGAAAAGCAGGAAATATAATAATAATTTGGAAGAAGATATACTAATCATCAGTTAGATCTCATGGATTGTCACTAGAATACAAATCAACTAACAAGAATACCCGTGATCAGAATAATGAAGGATGATCCGTGCATGCACGGATAGATCGACAAAAAGCAGTCTCGAAGCTCACGGTAACTGCTGCGGAATCTGGAAAACTCGCCCTGATGGCGATACCCATCGAAATGGACTAGAAATTGTCTCAAAAGAAGAACACTGGCCTCTAGGTTGATCCTAGTGATTGTTGGACTAAATATCCAACGTCTGAAGCTTCGGATGTCACTCCTTGGGGGTTTTCGCACCTCCTGGGCCAAGGGAGTGCGCCCTAGTGATCCCATCAGTAGAATCTAATGATGTATGACTTGAAACGATTGTCCTTGCCTCCTCTATAATGGGTTGGAAGGGTTTCCTCGGACCTGCTCCAGAATACCCCCTGGAACCCCAAATGCACTTCCTCAAGATTTGTTCCCTAACTGACTGTTTGTTGCATCCTAGGATATTCCACTGCCAAAAAATGATGACAAGTGGCTCAATATGTGTGCCATGGCTAGCTCTATAATGGGTCGGAAGGAATATGCAAAATATTGATATATCTCAGGCGGCCACACAAACCCTCTCTCTAACCCTTGTGCCCTCACTGGATGAGTTGTGAAGTCACTGAACTGGATCCATGAAATGCACGGTGAAATACCTGGATGGTATTTTCAATAGGCTAGGGTGTGTCTCTCAACATCGAAACCAATCAATGGTCTTGGTTTCCTCCAGAAATCCACAAAACAACAAGGGGGGTGATTTCCTCCTCCTCTACAAATATCTCAACATCAAATCATAACATAATGAGGAATTAGGTTGAATTCCTCCCTTTATACTCTTCCCAATCTAATTCACCATTGAAATCACTTAAGCTAGGCACTTTTCCTCCTAGGGTGAGTAGTTAATTAATTAAGTCCCCCTTTTAACACATTTCCATTCTATTTCTTCGTTGACTTAGGCTTAAGTGACTTTTCCTATGCTTTTTGGCTTAATTCTTCATTTAGCCCTCAAAACACCCTTATTTTTTCTCTTGTTCCATGTTTGTTCTTGACTATAGTCTACAGGAACAAATAGACTACTAAGTCACTCCTTGTTGGTATACTCTTGGGAATGGGACATCACACAAGTCCCATAAAGGATCTCGCCTCTGTGACATTTCTTAGTGATGGCCATTCCTCAATGGATTTTACCTTTTCTGGATCCATAGTTATTCCTTCCTTGGAAATGATATGATCCAAATAATGAATTTGTCGTTGGTAAAATGAGCACTTGCTCAACTTTGCATACAACTGATGCTCCCTCAATACTTGTAGAACCATCCTTAAGTGTTGCTTATGATCTTCTTCAAACTTTGAATAAATAAGTATGTCATCTAGAAATACAATGACAAACTTATCTTAGTAATTTATGAAAACTCCATTCATCAAACACATGAAGACAACTAGTGCATTTGACAACCCGAATGGCACCATTTTGAACTCATAATGTATGTACTGCGCTCTGAAGGAAGTCTTATTGATGTCTTCTTATTTAATTCTCACTTGGTGATATCCAGATCTGAGATCAATATTTGAAAATATATGTGTGCCCCTCAGCTGATCAAAGAGGTCATCTATCCTTGGCAAAGGATACTTGTTATTTACAGTTACCTTTTTCAACTACCTAAAGTTAAAATTCTTTCAGTATTGTGCAGTCTTCAACATTTGGCACTTTATCCTTAGGTTCTTCCTCCATGTGCGCTACAAAAACTTGACATCCTTTCCTATAGATTTCCTTCAATTGCAAGGCTGAAATGTTTTTTATAGTTACAACTCTTGGAATTCCTTGAACTTTTCTTAAGTTTCCTGCATCATCCAAGCAAGTAAATGCCTTATTGTAATAGTCTAGAATGGAAAGATGTTGGTCCAACCAATCCATACTAATGAGGCAATCATACGATCCCAAAGGTATGATATTCAAATTATCTTTTGTGCGCAGTCCATTCATTTCCATTGGACATGCCTTAACCATCTCATTAATTTTCCTTTTTTCTCCTGCAGCTAACGACACAAACCAAGGTTTTCCAAGATTGCTTCTTGGAAATTGGAATCTTTCAACCATCTTAAGATCTAGATGACTATGACTAGCTCATGAATCAATTAAAATAGAAATGGGTTGGTCATTAATCCTACCTTCCACTTCAATCATGTGAGATTGAAACTCAACTTTATTGTTATCCAGGGTTGCATAATTCCTAGGTACTTTTTGTCCCATGTCTTCAACTGTTGTAGCTTTCTATACACTATGTGAAGTCCTCACTTTTTCACCTCTTTGAGGGAAATATTTTTGCATATCATCTCTACCACAACCCCAACATTGAATAGATTGTTGCCTTGTTTTTTTACCCACTGTCTCCGTCATTCTAGGCTCATTAAGAGTTGGTTGTGCTTGTGCATTATTTCTGAAAAATGGTGTCTTAGCCTCCTTCTTCCTATGTTCCACCTTGTTTTTCATCTTGTCTTCCCAAGCCTTTTGGAAAGTCGGTCTTCCCCTTTTCCAACCATAAATATATTTAGCATGCCTTATAGTTTCCTCTAATGTCTTGGGGTCATCATATTGTATCATGTCACTAATAAATGAGAGCATCCCACTCAGTTACCTTTGAATTTTATCTTGCTCAACCTTGATGAATGTGACATATTTCAGCATCTCTAAGAATTTTCTTTCATACTCATCTATTGTCATACTCCCAAGCTTGAGTTCAAAGAACTCCTTCATTTTCTTGTCATAGTATCTCTTGGTTAAGTATTTATTTTGAAAATGCCTCTTGAACTCCCTCCAAATGACCTTCTTCTCATCAATGTGTTGCACTTGCATGAACTAATCCCACCACATTGATGCTCTTCTGCTTAGTTGATGGATGGAAATTCTCCCTTCTACCCACGCATAATAATTATGCAGCTGGAAGTAATTCCTCATACCCAGCAGCCAAGTCTCTGCATATTCATTCTTCTTGTGCTCATCGTCAAGGGTAGGAGGCTTTATCTTATTCACTTCTCCATGTAGCTCGTCCACTCTGGTCCTTCTCTTAGGCTTTTTGACAGGAGATGGACTTGAGCTACTACGCACTTTCCTAAATGAATGCTTTGGTGAGTGGTGATGATGTCTTTCAACACTTATTGTTTCTCTTCTTTTCTCATCATGAGACCTGTGAATTATTGAACTACTTGTATCTTTTTCCTTATCCAATTTTTTTTATATTATGTACAAGATTTTCATCAACTTGATATTGAAGTCATCTTGCTACTCCTTGGATTTCATAAGCCTTTCATTATCAGCTTTTGGACATATTTTTGTAGTCCCTTTATGGTTTCTACCAATTTTATGCACTCCTCCTTGGATTTGGTACCATCAACACCCAAACCGACATACAAATCCTCGAATTCATCATCATGGCTATAATTTATTTGTGCATATTCCATTTTTTTTACTTTCTGCGTTGATTTTTTCCTACTCTAGTCGTTGTTAATTATGCAAAATGTGCAGGCAATAAGATTTGTTGGATGAATTCATGCAACAATTTCATGAAAACACTGCACCATTTTGTCAGAATCATTTCTTCTAAATCTCATGCGCGCACTGGTATTCAACACTTATCAATGCATGCATAAATATTTAACATATACACTACATATCAATATTATGCACGCACCACCAGTTTTATTCTACGCAGCCCCAATTTTTAGTGCGCATTACCATGCCTCATTGTTTCCTGTGCAATTCCAGTGCCGCACCCCACAATGTCCAAAATTCATTGCACACACTTACACATTCTTATTTTAGGTGCACCATGGCCACGTTGTAATTACCAAATTTGATCACTTACCATGCAGACTCATTGTTGAAACCAGAGCTCTGATACCACAATGTAACATACCCAGCCTCTTAGTTGGGTACCGTGCTCTGATACCACTTTGTAACATACCACGTCTTACTGCTCATAAATGCTACTCCAAAATCTAGTGTGCAGATTATAATGTATAACATTGATCTGCACATAAATACTTGAAGTAACGTTCTCAACCCCAAGCTGAGTCACGACACCCAAACTTTCCTCTTCTAACACAACTTATAAGAGTGTAAGTAACATAATACAACTATGCACACAAGTATACTAATCACACAACTCTACTGTGTGCATAATATCCTTTGAACATGTGATCTCTATTGCGCGTGCAACCATTCTGGCATCATACACCAATTTTGTTTCCTTGTGCATACAGACTATTTCCCTGTGTGCACAAGCAAATCCAACCTCTTGTACACACAGAGTATTTCCCTGTGCGCATGGCCATTCTAACTTCACCTCAAAGACTCATGACCATTATCATAAGGTTAACTTAACAGGAATAACTAACAACAACTGTCATACTCATGCACGACTGCAAATGTTGAATATCAGCACCACACTTATATGTGCAAGCAACATTATACAAAATAATAACAATTACTTATATGAAACAACATGCAATAATTAAACCCATATTAAACATAGATAATTAAGCACACAGTAAATGGGACAAGCACATAAAGACACTTATTATATGAAAATTCACCAACTACATGCAGAACTCAGACATTCCTCCCAGCCATATACTTTGTTTCTCATATACTTTCAACAACAAATCACCCCCGAGATGGGGCTTAACTCCACCAGGGAAAAAGGGTTCCTATGCCAAGATAAGGTCTTATAATCAACATAATTGTTCATTCCAAGGTGCCACTGTTGCAACTAGCCTACAATATCTCATTCCCCACATGCATGTTACACCCAAGGAAGTGTGCCCCTTCTCTGCTAAATAGTCCCTTTACTTCCCCACTTCCCTTCCAGCGTTCCAGCAACATGTTGGACATGAAGTCTCAGAGCCATACAACTAATGCCCAGCGCACCAGGGAACAATTCCCAGCAAAAATATCACCTAGAGAGAATGCTCATGGGAACAAAAACCTACCTCTTCAACATCAAATCTCTCACCTAGATAGAATCCTCATGGGCCTGAAAGCCCACCTATTCAACAACAAAACTCGAGTTACAATACTAAAAACCCATTTACAATTTTTTCTCCGCAGATAAGGTAATAGTCGTAATTCCCAGATGGTATGACCCCTTCTGCACCTGAGAAAATGAATGAATCTTCTCCAAGAATGAGTTCTCCCTCCTCAAAATATACTAAATCCAGCATTCCTATATATATATATATATATATATATATATATATATATATATATATATATATATATATTGCNTATATATATATATATATATATATATATATATATATATATATATATATATATATATATATATATATATATATATATATATATATATATATATATATATATATTGCATTCCTTAAACTAGACACTTGTCACCTTCAGAACTAGGCATTAGCCACTTGGTGACTTGTTCCCATCCCTCGAGAACTTAGGATAAATAATTATCCATAAATTACACTTTTCAAAAATATAAATAAAATATTCTCTTGGACTTAAGTCCCCCCTTTTCCCTTTTCTGTGGATTTATCCCTGCATCTATTTTTTTCTGATCTGTCTGCGTGCATTAATTTAATATTATTAATAACTTGAGTGTGATTTCATTTTACAAGGATAGGCGCACTGGCTTGTCGCGCCCCGACTCACCATCCTAACAGCCACAGAGGCTCTTCAGCCTCATATATATATATATATATATATATATATATATATATATATATATATATATATATATATATATATATATATAACTCAGTTCGATGTGCACTTCCATTTGTGCACTTACTCAAGTGCACGAAACACTATCAAATATGTGCACTCTTCCTTTGATGTGAAACCATGCACACTTACCTAGGTGTGTGCATCACTATGAAATGTGTGCACCCTTTATTATATAACAATCCCCATGCACTACTCAGGTGCGTGCAAAACCAATATTTGGTTCCAATGGCTCACCAACCTATATGTATATTTACATTTACAATTGGTACCAACGACTCACCAGCCTATATGTACAATTACAAAGGGTTTCATCAACTTTCATATTAGGGACATTGCACATATTGATGTGCATTTGTGCATGTGGTTATGTATGAACATACTTGTATCATAATTGTATTGTAGGAGTAGTATGTTGTTATACATGTGAATAATAATGCTATGATAATTGAATATGACTAATCAAGGATTATGTGTCTAGGAAAAATGTTATAGCATGGACGAAGATGTTGATGATGCCACTCCATATGAAGGTCATTTGTATGAAGAAAAATGAGGATGGAAAAATGTTGAACTAGAGGTTGGTAAAGAGATCCTACAAGCTTCTACAAAATATCAATTGAACAGGTAGAATCAAGTAAATTTGATAAGCATCCATGCAAGTATATGATTTATAATAATGCATAGTTACTAAAGTAAATTGAGGTAAGAATTCCCTCAGTCAAATTTTCAATATTTTAAATGGTGAGAAAAAGAAGAGGGTCTTGAGTACACAAATGATGATTGATGTCGAAATCCATTTGTAATTTCCCTCACCTCTTGATTAAGAGGTTTGGAGAGAATCGGTTGTCTCTCTATCCCCACTAGACTATAGTCTCAGGCATATTGGGGACAAAGTCAACCATAAAACATAACATTCTATTATTAAGTTGAATTTGTGTGGAAAAGGATAACTAAATGAAAGAAAAGAAAAGGTTAGTTAAAGTTAAGAGTTAACCCTAGGGGTTAACTAAAACAATAGATGAATATACAGGAGCTATAAAGGAAAGGGCAGGGCACACTCCTAAGGCATTCTGGATTATTATCTTATTTGCATTGGAGCTCTTGAGCACAATCATTTTTTAGGGTTTTGAGTCTAAAACCCTAGAGATCAACTCGATGGTGAAATATCCCACCTTTTTTTATCCAGGCTTCGTACCGGAAGTGAAATAATCCTCCCACACCATTCTACAGTGTTACAGGGTTTGTTCTACAGGAAAAATCCAGGCTAGTGCACAACCTAGGGGGTTTCCAGCTAGGGGGGTGCATCACCTTGAGGGGATTGATTTGATATGGAGGAAGGAGAAGGAGTTTTGGCAAAGGAGCACCTGGGTTTTCTTCATAGGGTCCTTAGCATAATTCTTGGTATATTTTGAAGGATATTATCCTTATAGTTTATTTCTTGGAGCTTGGCACAAATTGGAGGAGAGAGGGGCGCATTGCAGAAAGAGGTTATCAGAGTTTATTGGCTCAGATATTCATAGATTTACTTGAGACTTCATCATCTTGTTAGCATTGGTCAGATCTATAATCTGGGATATTTTGGTGGCATTTGTAGGCTCCTAGAAGGGAGAACAAAATCTCCTTGACTTAGTCAAACCAGGAGGGCGCAAACTAGTTGAGGGTTTTCTCAGTTGGAGGAGTAGAACTTCTCAGTTCATATTGAGACTTGGCTCGATGGATTATATTAGCCCGATCTACATTCTGAGAGAGTTTGGAGGGATTTGGAGCTCAGAAAGAGGAGGGATGAAACTTGAGGATTTATTAGCATCCAGAGTAGGGCGCAACTCGGCCAATTGGAGGGGTTTTACAGAGTATTGGCGGGTTACTCTTGTATTCAATCTTATATTTCTTGCTGGTAGCCTTTGAAGACTTGGATCTCTTCGCAGATAGCCTTTGGGAGGCACTCATCTTTGTATTTCTTGTTATTGTATTGGTTGGCAGTCCATTTTGATATTATTGGGGTTTCCTTCCAGATCTGCAGATCTCTTGTATACATGATCTCTCTACTATCTAAATAAAGGTCAGATTTGACATTATTGGTTATCTACTTGTGTTCTTTGTATATCTTGTCTTGTTTATGATTATGTGCTTCAGATCTATTGCTCAATCAACATTAATTAAATCCATAATGTGCATCTTCATGAGTAAACCTGCAAATACATAAACAAACATAGAAAACAGTAAAAATTTAGTGTTCCAAGAAAACAATTTGGCTCAGGAACATTATAGTGGTATTAGAGCGTTGATCCTCCCAGCTTGTGGGGATTATCACATGCAGAAGTTTAGTGGAATTTACATGGGAAGACGTAGGAAACAGACAGGTGAGACGGAGGCAAAAATGGAGGGGTCAAGTGAGGACAGTGAGCCACATATTCTAGCAGGTTTTTCCAAGGAGTTACAACACTCCATAAATATGACATAGAGTACCCGTGTACATCATATATAGGAAAACCAAGAGGTAGTGCACAGGGGATAGGTGGAAATGACGAAGACTCAGGAAAGAGTGAATTCCATCCAGAAGAGATTGACGCAACTCCTGATGCAGATGACTCATGCAAGGAAGGGTCTGGAGGTTTATGCAAATAGAGAATCTAGTGGATCTCATGGAGGGACTAGACCTCAGCAGGAGCATATCCCTCGTTATCACACTGAGGGACAGATATGTGGAGGTATTTCACCTCAGGGGAAAACACACAGTAGGACCACCCCTAAGCCCTATCTACCCACATTCTTAGATAATCAACCACAATGCAACTATGAGGATTATATTGAGGACAACTTTGAGAAGTATGCCAGGGAGTATCATGCCTTGAGTGCAGGTTTCTAGAGGCAAGTCACACTGGATCAGTATTGTGGAATCAAGTTTCAGGGTAAGCCTAAAAAGTATCAAAGGCCTAACTATCAGTTGGAGTGTAGGGCATGCAAGATAGAAATTACTTATTTTGATGGATCTGCTAAGGTGACTGCACAAGCATGGGTGTAGAAGTTGGATAGCTACCTAGAGCTTAAACCCATGAGGGATATGAACGCCATAAAATTTTCCACCATGTACTTGGATGGAAAGGCTCATGATTGGTGGTACCATGGGTTGACCACACTAGGTCACAATTAGATTATGTCCTACACAGAGTTCACATGGAGGCTCATTGACAGGTTTGACTGGGGGGACCCGGAGCTACCTTTTATGGAGCTCACATAGCTCAAACAAACAAGATCACTAGAGATTTACATATAAGAGTTCCAGAGACTAGAAGTGATGGTACATAATGTGTCTCAAGAAAGACTTATGGTTCTCTTCACAGAAGGGTTGATGGAACCCTTGAGGGGTTGGGTCAAGGATTTTAATCCTACCAAATTGCATGATTCCATTTGGAAGACCAGGGACTTAGGATTGGAATCAAAGATGAGATTCACCCCTAGACATCCTAATCAACGGGGTAGATACCAAATACCTCATATGAACCAAGGAGGGAGATACCCAAGGGGGTTTGACCGAGGAAGGGGTAGGATGGATGAGCCCACTAGGAGGGAATTGAGGAGGAAGGATTTGTGCTTCACCTGGAAGGAACCATGGGACCTCAAACACAAATGCATGGGTAAGGTAAAATACCACTACATTGAGGTGATTTAAGATGATGAGGAGGATGGATATTTCATCCACCTATAGAACATAGAGGCAGAAAACCCAGGACATGTAGAAGAAGAATATGAAAGGCACGGCCTTACAACAGATGAGAAGGTGACAATTTCATCCATCGGAGGGGTACCTAAATTCAACACCTTCAGGATGAGGGGATTTCTACAAGGGAGGAAGGTATCAGTTCTCATTGATGGAGGTGCCTCACACAACTTCATTGACTCAGCCCTACTACAAATAAGACATATACCAACAGTTGAGTTTGAGTGATTTTGTGTGGAGGTAGTAGGAGGGTGCACCATGCCCTGTAACAGGTACGTTCCGGGAATGAAAGTTACTTTAGGTAGGCATGATTTGGCACAGGATTTCTATGTTATGGACCTTCCAGACACCAACATCATCCTTGGAGTACAATGGCTTAGTACATTACGGCCAATCACCACAAATTACAAAACCATGGAAATTTCTTTCATAGAAGAAACTGGGAAAAAGGTGGTTCTCAAGGGTATGACAGGAAACACACCAAGGGTGGTGACAGAAAAATGCATGGAGGCCATCTTTAGGAGGGAAGACATCATTTATGCAGTAGAATGTAAAATATTAGTCAGGGTAGACAAGAAGGGAGAAACACACTACTCACCCAAGACCAAGAAAATCATGGATAGGCACAACAAGGTCTTTGAGCCTATACCACCAGGGGCATCGCCAGATAGGGGGTTTGAGCACATCATATTGTTGGAGGAGGGTGTGAAACATGTCATCACCACTACCTACAGGAACACAAGAAATATACGGACGAAATTGAAAAGGTGATTAAGGAGTTGTTGGATATGGGCCACATCAGGCCAAGTTCCAGTCCCTTTGCATCTTCAGTAGTGTTGGTGAAAAAGAAAGATAGGACAATGCGCATGTGCATTGAATACAGGGATCTAAACAAGAAGACAATCAAAAATAGATACTCCATCCCACAGATTGATGAGCTATTGGATGAGCTCCATGGGGTAGTATATTTCACAAAGATTGACTTTCGCTCTAGCTATCATCAGATAAAAATGAGGGAGAAAGATATCTCCAAGACTACTTTTCAGTGTCACTATGGACGCTATGAGTTTTTGGTCATGAATTTTGGGATGACTAATGCACCAGCCACCTTCCATTCATGCATGAATCATTTTTTCAACAAGTAGCTAAGGAAGTTCTTATTAGTCTTCTTTGATGATTTATTGATCTATAGCAAAACTTGGGAGGAGCACCTTCAACATGTGGAACATATTTTGGCTATCATGGAGGGGAAATGTTTATATGCTAAGGAATCCAAATGTGAATTTTGGATGATAGAGGTCCTTTATCTAGGACACATCATTGGATTGAAGGGGGTACAGGTACACCAAGAAAAAATAAAAGCTATACTTGATTGACCCACACCCAGGACACTCACAGAATTGAAGGGGTTTTTGGGCATCTATTGTTATTATAGGAGGTTTGTCAAAGGTTTTTCTCAACTTTGCACACCTTTAACTGTTTTGACCAAGAAGGGGGCATTCAAGTGGAGCACATAAGCACATTCCACCTTTGAAAAAATGAAGAAAGTGATGAGTACATGTCCAGTATTGGCCCTACCAAATTTCACACAACACTTCACAGTAGAGTGTGATGCCTCAGGGGAAGGCATTGGAGCAGTACTTATGAAAAACATGCATCCTATTGTTTTTGAAAGACAAAAGTTGAGAGGTCCTGAGCTCCTCTACACCATCTATGACAAATAAATGATATCCGTCATGCATGCATTGGCTAAGTTGAGGCAATATTTAGTTGGGGGGGAATTCATCGTGAGGACAGATCACAACAGCCTCAAGTACTTCCTAGATCAAAAGGACTTGAATGAAAGGCAATAGAAGTGGGTGAGAAAAATCTAGACTTATGACTTTGACACATAATTTTTCAAAGGGAAAAATAACGTGGTAGAATATGCCTTATCCAGAAGACCATTAGTTTATGCCATGACTGATATCTCATTGGATTGGAAGGCCCACCTCTTGGTGAAATATTCAAAGAAAAAAATTTCTTGCGAAGTGATGGATGGATAGGTATAGGATGACAATTTTAGAGTCATGGATGATATCACTTACTACAAGGGCTGAATTTTCTTGGTTCTCGAATCAGCCTTTAAGGCCAAGGTGTTACAAGCATGTCATGATTCACCAGTAGTAGGGCATCAAGGATTCATCAAGACATACATACAGGTACGGGAAAGGTTTTCTTGGAAGGGGTTGAAAGAAGATGTGATGAGCCACATCAAGGAGTGCATCACTTTCCAGGCCAACAAAGATGAACACACTCATCCAGTAGGACTACTACAACCACTTCCCATTCTGGAGCACAAATGGGAAATCATATCTATGGATTTCATCACAGGGTTGCCCAAGGCTCAGGAAAAATATTGCATTTTCGTGGTAGTGGATAGGTTGATGAAGTTTGCACACTTTTTTTCCATTGCCACAAATTTCAGTGTAGCATAGGTTGCAAACCTATTATTCAGGGAATTTTTCAGATTGCATGGGTTTCCCAAAACCATAGTGAGTGACATAAATATCAGGTTCATGAGAACATTCTGGCAGGAGCTCTTCAGGTTAGTAGGTATGACCCTAACACCTAGTACCAGTTATCACCCTCAGATGGAGGGCCAGACATAGATAGTCAACAAATGGGTTGAAGGATACCTCAGGAATTATGTGGTTGGGCAACAAAAAGCATGGGTTAAATGGATTCACTTGGGGGAATATTGTTACAACACCACTCATCATATGTCCAATTGTATGCCACCATTTAGGGCCTTATAAAGCTATGACCTGCTCTCATTTGTAGAGATTTCCTTTGGTGACAGTAGGGCTCCCATGGTTCAGGACTAGATTCAGCAGAGTCACAACATACTCAGAGAATTGAAGGACCACCTACAAAGGGCATAGAATCAACAGATGGTACAGGAAGACAAACACAGGGTTGAGCGCACCTTTGAGGTCGGTGACTTGGTTTATTTGAGGATTCAACCATACAGGCAAGAATACATTAAGAGAAGTGGCACAGAGAAGCTCCAAAATCATTTCTTCGGTCCATACAGAGTCAAAAATGTTAATGTTTTATGCTGATATTATAGTTCTTTGCATTTCATAAAGACAAGAGCATAATAACCACAAGATCACTGAGAAATACACATCCACAATAGACACAACATTTATCCTGGGAAACCCTCTAGGGGAACAAAACCCAGCAAAACTTCCTTATCATAAAATCTTATACAAATGTTCAAGAGATAACTCAACCAATACAGAAAATCCTCCTCCAAGAGATGCGCCACCCTTCTTCT